>PVIU01003142.1:0-92233 GCA_004026605.1 Ondatra zibethicus | reverse complement strand
TGGTTTGAGTTAATTTGTAATATAGTATGATATGGAGGTTTGTTTCCTCCAAAGATTTGTCCTGATTTTTTTTTGAAAAAATCATTTTTATTAATTAATTATTACTCTATTCTGATTACAGCTTCCCCTCTCTCCTTCCTCCTTTCATTCCCTTCCCTGAACACCCGTCTCCCCTCATATCCAGTCCTCTTCCTTTATATTAAAAAATGTTCGGATGGCCCTTGAAAATCAACCAGTCATGGTATTCCAAGTTACAGTAAGACAAGCACCTCCTCTTCTATTGTGGTTGGACAAGGCAACACAATAGGAGGAAATGGGCTCAAAAAGAGGTAACATAGAGCAGCCTCTGATCTCACAAGAAGATCAAGCTAAACAATTGTCACATGCAAGTAGATGCATATTGCCTAGGTCAGCCTATGCAAGTTGTCTGGTTGATGGTTCAGTCTCTATGAATCCCTAGGGCCAGGTTAGTTGATTCTGTGATTTTCTCATGGTGTCCTTCTTTATTAGAAGAAACTCTTTCCTTATTAAGTACATGGGCATCATTGGTAAAATCAGCTGGCATTGAGTATGCTTATGTGTTTCTGCATTTTATGGTCTGTTCTTGTTTTTAATCCATAGAGATATAAGCATTTAACTCCAATGTCATTTGATAAAGACTGAGAATATTATTTTATTTTTACCTAAAATTATACCCAATGAATTGTACTTTATCCATTTACCTATTGAAGCTGTTTCTAATTTAGGTAAATTGTTACTCATGTTCCAGTTAATTGGAAGCGCAAGACTTTTGATTGTTTTCCAAGATAGGGTGTTTCTATGTAGCGCTGGCTGTCCTGGAACTCTTTCAACAGACCAGGATGGCCTTGTACTCAGAGATCCACTTTCCAGGCCCTCCTAAGTGCCAGGATTAAGGGTCATACAATGGCTTCTCTTTCTTCCTGTTCTCCTTAGCAGATTTGGCTTTAAAAATGAAGCTTATGAGACTGGAGAAATGTCTCAGTAGTAAAGAGCACTGGCTAATTTTCCAAAGGACCTCCTTTTGATCATGACCAGTTCCCACACTGCAGTTAACAACTTCTGGACCTAAAGTTCCACTGTATCTGACGCCCTCTTCTGGCTGTTGCAAGCACTGCATGCACATACCACACAGTCATCTATGCAGGCAAAGAATCCATACAAATAAAAATATAATAAAATAAATCTAAAAAGATTATCTTATCAGGATCCTGTATGTCTAGGCATTACTTGCTACAGATCAAAGTCATCAGGAATGTATTGTATTATTTCAATACATCACTTTAAATGTTTTTATTACATCAGGGTAAATAATTTGCTATTTACTTTTTCTGAGATATAATCAATATCATCATTTATTATTAAATTCCTATTTTAAATTTTTTTCTTTTTTCTTTTCCTCACATCATCATCACTTTATGTTGTAGCTCATGTTTATTTGAGAATTTGCTCTTTTCTGAAAATTCATTTGTTTTTCTTATTTTAGCTGTAGACTCTTGTGTTTGTATTTCTTCTCTTGATTTCTTTTAGATTTTTGTGAATTTACAATTTACTTTGTTTGGGGTCTCTGTGCTGTACGTTCATATATATATGTATACAAACACACACACACACACATTGTTTTATTGTGCCATGCATTTTTCTCTGCTCCCCTCCCTGCCTTTCCTCTCCCTTCTACCCTCTCTTGTGGCCCATGCTCCCATTTTAATTTTAATAATTTTAATTTTCATAATTTAATTTATGTCCTGACAATGCTGAAGCATGCCAGGAAAGCCCAAGCCCATATATGGCAGTTCTGTTGAACTTGTCCATATTGGGTTTCATGGTTTAATTTGATAAGTATAACTGACCAGGTTTCTTCCTCACACTCCCAATTCATTTGAAGTAAATTCTATTTCTTTCTCTTTTCTCCTTAAATAAAGTGTGAGTTAAATTTAAATTTGATTGATTTCTATTGCTCGTTTTATTTGAAATGTATCTTGGATTCCAAAATGAGGGCTTTGAAAATTTTTTCCAGCTTAAAAGAACTCTTATCTTCTGTTGTTCAGCTCCCAACTGTTTTCTTTATTGCTTTGATCTTCAGTTTCTCTTTCTAACTACATTGTATGATTTATATCCTGTTTATAGCAACTTTTCTTTATTGAAATCTCCTTCTTCAGAAAGGAACTCTGGATTTGAGAATCAGCCAGAGTGCTGTTTCAGTTCCTTTTGCTCCTCTGAACTTGCAGTTCCCCTTTGCAGGGGAGAGAAATTCTTACTCACATCTTGTTGATCTTCTTCACTTATCCAGACTACTTCCCATTCCACAGCTATTTGATTTTGATGGTTCTCCTCTTCTTCACTCCATCAACCATCATCTCTACAGCTTCATTCTCTCCGTAGAGATATAGTACCATGTGGCGGCTGAGAGCCCTTTCTTTAGTCACTTTGCTAATTTTCTCTTAAGTATTGTTTATCCTTGGGTGCCTATTTTTCCAGTTTTATTTGGAGCTTAGAAAGATTTGATGTCAATGATGATACATTACTGTCAGTCTAGACCTTCTTACAAATTTGTTAGTTTAAACAATTTCATCATCTTTCCTTCTATCTCTAGTAGACTTTAAGTCTTTTCTTAAAATATTTTGTAAAGTGCCCTATAGCATAATTAAGTAGACTATGGGAAATTTGCTCGTAAATAGTCTTTATACTATTGTTAGTTCTTTGGGAATTTTGTACAATGTATTTTGCTTACATTCCTCCCTCTCCGTCTCCTCCTAGACCCTTTCACTCACCACACACCCAACTTGGTGTCTTCTCTTTGTTTCTCTTTTTATATACTTTTCAATGTGTGCTAATCAAATAGTCTTGTCTGTGTGGCACTTCACTGGAGTTTGTTCAACTTACCAGGGGCCATACTCTTAGTAAACTGACTCCGCCTTTCCCAGCAGCTGTAAAATGCTAATCACTACTTGTCTAGCGGTAGGATTTTGTGCTTAACTCCTTTCTCCATGTCCGGATTTGTCTGGCTTGTGCACGTTGTGTTTGTTATCATAACCACTGTGACATAGTGTTTGGAGCTGCCAAACTGTGTCCAGAAGATATTCTTTTCTTGTAATCATCCACCGCCTCTGTCGCTGACATCTTTCTGCCTCCTTTTGGTCAATGGTCCCTTAGCCTTGCAAAGAGGGGTGGGACATAGATGTACCACTTGGGGTTAAGTATCCCATAGTCATGTATTCTCTTTAATTTGATGAGTTGTGTGTCTCTGTGTTAGTCACCATGTCCTATAAATAATAGCCTATCTGATGAGGGTTGAAAGGAGCATTAATTTGTGGATAAACTATCCATAAAGAGTTGGCTTAATAATATGTTCATTTAGCAGAATACTAGAAAGCTCTCTCTTAGAACCTATGACTTGTTTAGCCACAGGATTGACCATTGACTCAATAACGGTTGCAAGCACAGATTTTATCTTGTGTGCTGGGCCTTCCTTAAATACAACAAGAGAGTACTCTGCTACATCCCTGATGTTCATGCCATCACTTCCTCACTGGATATTTCTTGCCAGACCAGTCATTATTGTAGCTCACAGTGTTTATGGCTGGGCAAGTTTAATTACTGTTGTTCTCGGGTAGCAAGCACAGTACCCTTTAGTACTGTTAAAGCTAGGTAATAGAGATGAAGCTTTCAAGTAAGTACCAGCTTGATAGCTCCATGTTCAATGGAGTCAAATACATGGTATCTCAGGAATAGAGTCATGATTGAAGTTCTGGGGATAATCATTAGTACGGGGGATACTCTGTAATGTTTGAGACTCTGAGAACTCACCAGCCAACAACTCTAAAAATGCAAACTGTTTCTGACACCGCACTTTTTATTTGTTAGCTGAGAAATCAATGAATTGATTTTGTATTTATTTATGTAGGTTTTTAATAGTGGTTGGTGTTTCTGGAAGAGTTGCATTTTTTAATTTGTTTGTTTTTATTTTTGTGACTGTATATTATGTAGCCTAGCCCCTGGAATTGGTATGGAACTAAAACTGGCCTTAAAATGTTCTTTTCTCCATATCCTAAGTGCTGTTTTAGTTTGTTTGTTCTTTAAATAAGATTGTATAGAAACATCTCCACCCATGTATGGCAAGTATCAGTAACCATATATTGATGATTTACCTAGTTAAAACTTTAGAATAGTTTTGTTAAATAGCCCAATTTTAATATCAAACATTAAGTTTCTTTTTTCAGGATACAATGTACCTGACAAGTTTGGCCATGTGTTAATAAGCAAAAATATCCTCCATATCTCATTCCCTTTCTGTGTATTTGCTTTTTCTTTCTCTTCTCAGCCTCACATTTATGTGGTACTTTCAGTTTCCATAATTTATTTCAGAGAACTTTAAATGAAATGTGTTAGATAAATATTATCCTATGTAATATATATATATTTATATAGTCTTGCTATAAAGTCAGAGCTGAATTGACTATAAAACATCATCTAATACAAACTCTTAACTAGAATAATCAAACTGATGAATGCAAAGGTAAAATGAATTATCCATATTCAGTTATCCTGCTGACAGTCTTATTGATGTCTGTTGCTGATACTTTTATCTCCCTATTGTGCAAACGTGGAGAGTGTGGTCTGGGGAGATTTGTGATTTCAACAAAATTACATATGTGAAGATATATTAATGTTGCTTTCACAAGTTTGGTTTTATATTACAAAATACCTATACTACAGTTGTTTTGCATCTTAACTATACAGAAAATGTGACATTTTCATACATGTCTATAATGTTCTTCGCTTGTCATTTAGAATGGTTATAATGTGTTTAATAGCATATTATTCTTCTATTAGTTGCAGCCATAATTTTTAAAACATTAAAAACTGCACATATCCATACATATTTGTTATATAGTAAAAATGAACCTTATTCATAGTATGTTTTGTAGAAAATTTTGTACTAATGATACATTTTGAAAGTAATTATGCACAAATAATTTTTTGGTAACAATGAAGCTTCTTAAAGAATCTTGATGTTATGAGCTATGTAACAAAATTTTTAAATGTCAGAATTCACAAATGTGTCCTCTAAACCCCTCCTTAACTTCTTTTCTCAAATTCCGTTTAGATGGTCTCTTTCCCCACAACTTTCCTATTGCATTCAGCTTGCCTCTCTATCCAGACTGCAAACACCGAAAACATTGTGTCTCCTGCTCCTGTGACTGACAAGACATTGAATCTTTGTTGACACGTTTGGCAGTTTGACAGTGTGAAGGTCATAGGTAGATGTTTTGACTAAAGAGGACAATCACATTTCAAGTTGCATGGTGTAGCACTCTGCACATGTTGGATTACGGCACAAAGCATATACGTATTATATAAGCATGTGTTTCTCTTTATATTTTAAGGTGACAAATACATTGGTTTCTCAAAAGTGGTTTAACCAGCCTCGACATTCTATGAAATGTCAGTGCTGCTGTGGATCTTCTACACACCAGTCTCAGGAGATCAGAGCTTGTCTCCCATGCTGCTCTTTTCCAGTCAGATCAATACAGTCACACATTTTCCCCCCACTTTGCTAACAGAAAAAATATTATCAAAATACAGAGTCAGTACTTTTTGCTCTTTTTTGTTTTGTTTTCTCAATAGAAAGTAACACAGGACCAGAACTCAAGAGAGAAAAAGTTAGCTGACAAATAAACACTCAAGAACTTGGGAAGAAAGTATATATATTTTTTATTACCCACTAAGCCAGGATAAGGGTTATTATCATGAGATAATCATTCCTCTGGAGCCATACAAGACAGGGGACACAGCTGAGTGCTATCATGCCCATGGGATGTGATTAGCGCATGAGAGCAGCATCCCCTGGACTCATTGCTATTATGAAATGTCTATTTCCCCCCATTTTCTATATATAAATAAATGATTTTGGCGGACAGATTCAATTCCCACAAACTGCGAGTTTGCATTAAAATGCGTCAGCTGTGAGATTCACAGATATTAATCTACCCTTTTGGAATGTTGAACAGTCAATCAGAATCCTTCTTCGTCTCAAGCTGTTTTATGATATTATTACAATGTATTTTGTGACGGAATGGCGGGTAAGGCAAGTCTCAGAGAAATAGGCTTGTTTGGGCTCGATTTAGTTGCTTGAGGGAAACCTCTACATAAAATGACTCTCCCTGCTCATGAAGGCATCCTAACTTTCTCATTATTTTTTCTTGCCTGACTCAATTTCTTTTCTGTATCTTAGAAGTTTGAAGTTCATTCCCCTAACTAGATTAATATAAGAAGATTTCTCACTTTATATTTCAGAACTGATATAAGAAAATACCACTGGTAATTTCAGAATAAAGCGAGAAAATGCTAAAAGAATTAGGAAACTAACTTGGAAGTAAGGATATTTTTTTTTGTATTGAGGAGCAAATAGGAAGGTTCTGATATAGTACCATATTAGTGGAATAGCTTTATCTTAAATTTAAATGAATATTGTGAAAAGGCAATAAGTTGATATAAATTTAAGACTTAATAGCATTAAAAATGCCAATGAATTTTTGAAAATAATATTCTTGAGCTGATGGCATCTTATTATGTGCATGAGAAGCAAAAAATGTATATCATATATATTTTAATTAAAAAGTTTTTTCTCATGATATACTTTTAATCATGTGCTAATGATATTAGAATAAATTATTTAATATTAATAGAGATGGTATCTAAACACGAAAGAGGAGTTTAGGACTTAATTTCAGTCCTCAGAGCTATTTTCATTCCTTTGGATAGATGATCTCTTTATTGCCCATTATCTCTAGTGCTCTGTGCTACTAAAACCATGCAGGCACTCATCACGTAAATATCTAGCATCTTTAATAAGAAACACACAATTTGCTCTTTTTTCTTCCTCTCTCATTCTATAAATGCTTCCCTTATGGTATTAATGAGAATGAGTTTGTCTCACACCACGCTAAACAGATAATTATATACTGGCTTTTCTGCCATGGTTGATGGAAATCCAAATTTATTATCAACTTGGATTCATAAAGCATACAAATACAAATAGTGTTATGTGCGTGATTTTAAATTATAAATATTGGCAATATTTTTAATCAATAGGCTGATATTTTGAATCAATAGACTGATACACAATATCTTGAAATAAAACTCTGAGTTGTACAATTCTAGAGAAAAGATTCCCTCTTCCAATTCATGTAGCATTGAAAAATTGTATGTTAAAGTTTGTGAAAGTAAGGGAATATATGAAAGTTAGTCTCAATGTGCAGTATTTGCTTACTTTAAAAAATGTCAAAATCATTTTTAGATACAGTCCAAGATATTGTAGATACCTTCCACCCTAACCCAAGCTAGTGTGTTGTTCCTCACCAGCACCTACGGAGTTTATGATCACAAAGCAAGTTTAAGAAATTGTAAGTGCAGTCTGAAAACTTTTTGATGTTTCATCTTGATTTGTCAAGTACGTTTTTGTAAGATTTAGCTTGGTGTTCTTAATTGTGTGTTTGTGTTTGTATGTGTGTGTCCATATATGCACCTGAGAACACTGGGTTCCCGGGACCTGTTCGCTGTGAACTGAACTTCGGTCCTCTATAGAAGCAGTAAACACTCTTAACAAATGAGCCATCCCTCAAACCCCAGACTTTTAGTTTCATCTACAAAGTTTGCGCTTTAGATTTTTACCCTAAAATGTTCCTATGTGTATGCCAAAGGTAGAGCACAACAGGAACAGGCACACACCAGTAAGTTTTCTAATTATTTTGGACAATGGATGATTAGAGTATTATTACACTTGAAGGAATCCTGGAGCTGGAATAAACTTTGAAAGTCAATAACTCGATTCAAAGTTAATAGTGAAAATTAGTTCCTGATACATGAAAAAAATAGGCAAAATAAGGAAAATGTGCCACTTTATTAGACACCTTTCTTGAACAGTAACTTTTTTTTCCCTTAGAGCATTGTCCTTCCCTTCCAAGAGCTCATAATAGAGAATGCAGCTGCGGAGATCGTGGTCTTTCACAATGCTTTCCTCAGATTTGTTTCCTAGCACTGGCGCAGGGGGGAAAACAAATAAATCGGCACTAAAAGTATATAAAATGCTGAGTTGTAATAAATGATTGTTTTCTAAGTCAACATCTATTCTTATAGTTTTACCCTATTCTTAAATTTTAATGTCAGTTTGAGAAAATCGAGGGAAAAATCCAATTAAATAGGTATTTTACATGTGTATTCAGAATATGCAATATGAAAATGTGTAGAATTAATTCTGAAAGAAAACAGCATGAATTTAATGAGGATTTGTCTGTGTGTTAGGAATAAATTTGTCATAGCATACGTTTACCATTGATAATGTTTCCTCTGGATTTTTAAATAACCTATCTAAACAAATTTCTATAAAAAATGCTACATTAGTAATAAGACTAAAATATAAAACATTTTGCTATGTATTCTTCAGGAATTGGGAGCTTTTAAACCTACATGTGAAAAACTAAATACAATAACAAAATTGTGGTTAATTTAAGTTTTATAAACCTGGGAACAGGAATCGACAACTGTCCCTCTCCTGCCAGGTGTTGGTGCCTGAAGCATTAGTCCACATATCTACTGAGCGCTGGCCCCCATTACTGGTGAAATTAGGCAGTAAGGCCAGTGCTGCCTGTAAAATAACAATTAGTAAATATTTTAGAATCTACAGGCTACAAGTGGTCTGTGTTGTTTATTCCTGTTCTCTTTTACCACATTTTGAAAATACAAAGTCATTTTTTAGCATGAAGGTCATATACAAGAGAATGCTTTATCGGATTGCATATGGCCTAAGAGTCAGAGCTTGCAGACTCCAGATTAAATAACAGAAATTTATTTTTAACAGGTGCCTATGAAGAAGAAACTACAATGAACTAAGTCAAACTGCATGCAGGTAGCTAGTCAAATGTGATCCACGGCAAGTAGACACACTGGCACAGAGGAAAGCGGGCATAGACAATGGATTTAGTTTGTGATGATGGGATCAGGACTGGGCTTAGATATTTGTTTAATTGAAAATTATGAAAAGATACTTTGGTTAAATATGCCTACGCATCAAGTTATATTTGCAATTTGTTATTCTTTATCATAATTATTATTAGGGTTATGTAAATATAATGTCTGTGGAGGTGCATGTGTCGTGGTGTACTTGGACAACTGAGAACAATTTGATGGTATTGGATCTCTCCCTTTACCTTTAGGGGACTTAGGGATCATGCTCAAGCTTTAAGCAAAACCGCACTGACCCAGCGCATCTGGCGCTAAATGTGATTTGATGAACTAGCATTTATTAGGGTACCCTGTATTCCGTAGATTTTATAGCTCTCTGAGCTGAGTGAGGATACATGCACTGTTTCTTCTCAATTTTAAGGTCTGTCAGTAGGCAAGCTTGACTTAGTATGTACTAGATTCCACAGAGTAAAACAGGAAGAAATAAAAGCTTGAAGTTCAGATTTGTGATTTCAAATTACTAATTGAAGCAAAGTTAGAAAAAGCAGGTTATGGAAATTTAAAGAGAATATGAAGCAGTGAGAAAAACAAGTGTATGTTAAGAATTTTTGTTTGGGTGAAACCGAGAAATAGAATGTGTCTGTAAATATAATATTCAAAATATCTTATGAAAATAAAGAACTAGAGAAAGTTTATGCTTTCAACTGCTGCATTGATATGAAGCTATTTTTCTAGATGTGTACTCATAATACAAGATAAATGAGGGAAAAATCAAATACAATCAATATATTTGGTCTGAAATATTTATTTATACACACTTATGCAAGTGATATACAAAGTTTTAAATTTGGAAAAGAATGTGGAGGTGGTTAAATTTAGCCAGTGTTATTGTGTGATGGTTTTCTATGCTCCACATATCCTATTAAATTTTACGCTTACAACAGAAAGAATACACTGTTATTAGGTCGTTTGGTTTGAAGATAAATTCTCTGATTTGAAAAACCTTATCACAGTTCCTTTTTTGGACTCAGAGAGTATAGACATCGAATATAAAGTAGGAATTCCAATTCACTATATGGCTAATATGCTTAATATATAATAATGATGCATATTAGTCATAATATCTTATGAGTTCTCTCTAGGAGATATATGGCTGTATACATTCCACACAAACTGAAGATAGCAGACAGGTGCTGCACAGGGCTTCATTCTATTACTATTACTATAGTCATTCTACCTCCCCAGGCTTGGCCAGATGGGGGTGCCTCTCTTAATTTAACCAAATATCTCTATTGTGTTATTATTTCTCCATTTGAGACCTAACCAGATAGCTTTATTGAGCTACCCACAAGGCTGCCTGGATCCCAACTCTCCAGCTGGCTGATATGTGTCTGTCTGAAGAACCAAATAAACCTGAGAAAGATGCTCTACCATTCCTTCTGATGTTCTTGCATCGGGACTGGCACTGTCTGGTCTGAGTTTCAACTGTCATTTGCTTGCAAGGAGGGTTCTAACTTCTCCCTCCTAGCAGCAGCGTCTTACTTCTACACGACAGTGTGTCAGCATCACTGTTAAACAGAAAGCAGGTTTCGTTTTTGTTTTTAACATAGTTAACATTTCTGCGAAGGGTTTAAAACCCAGCTTTCCTGTTGAGCAGTGCCTAGCCCTCTGCGGATAGCTTGGGTCTTTGTGCCTGAAGGACTCCCCCATTCTACACCTGTCTTGACAGATTGAGGCCCTAAAACAGTATCGCTTAGGCACACACTAACCAGCAGGGGGAAAAGTCTGTGCTTTTTATTAAAGCATACCTACTGGCTTAATGTTTGGAATTCAGTTCTACCTATAAATCAACATCAGAGCATACAACCCAGCGTGTTCAAGTGCTTTGTTTAGACATCAAAGGAAGAACACAGGCCAGCAGTATGATAGAAATATAACTAATCACTTGCAAATACATCTTTCCTGTCAGTGGGAGCTTAACCTCTCTGTCTAATGTGACAGAGAAAAGGCTGTTATTTCCATCCTATCGGTCTCCTTTAAAGAAGTGGGGACTCGTTTCTGTGAAAATAGGTATTCCTTCTTAATGCAACACAGAGCGGAGTGGGGCACCTCAGAAACATGTAACTGAAGGAATTCACAAGAAAGTAAGTCCTGTCAAAATCTAAAAGCTGGTTGTCACTTCATGAAGGACAATTGTCCTCTCATCGAATCTTCTATATGAGAAAAGAAGGGGAAAATCTTGTGATTCAGTAGCATTAGGATCAAAAGCCAAGTATAATTTTTGAAAGGACATTTTATATAAATAGGAAGACGAATTTCTTATTTGTTTGTTGACTATCAGTGAATGCAGTTTGCTCTTCTTTGGTTCATTGATTTGGATCAATTTAACTTCATCTTCTTCTCACGGTTAAGCCATCCATGAAGGGATTTATTTGAGGTGCTCAGAAAAATCCTAGAATCTATAAACCCTTTCTTTAATTTAAATGCTACAGATTACAGATGAACATTTGGTTACCTGTATGCATCAGTGGGATTAGAAACATCAAAGTATAACTTAATTTTTTTTAAAGGAAAAGAAACAGAAAAACAATAGACCAAAAGTGTCACAGAATCAGAAGGGGTGTAGTGCTGAGGGAGTGGAGGTTTGACTGACACTCATATACCTGGGTGGATGATCTCTGTGCCTGTGCTGGCCTTCTGTCTGAATCTGGGAGAAATTAGAGAGTCAGGACAAGTCCGACAGAGCCTCTCTGCAAAGGGAGCGCTCTGTTTCCTTCCTGTTCGATATTGCTATATAGAGCTGAGAATCTTGATTTTCAAATATGTGAGTGTAATGAGAATGTCTGAGGAGGCTGCAGTGGCTAGAGCTGTGCATGACCGGCATTCATGACAGCTGACGGCGGTAGCTCAGTGTTGATGTTTCCTAGTGCTACTGCTACCTATGTTAATCACATAATAAAGAGGGGAAGGCAGATAGATCTACTGACTTTGCCACATCTAAGACTGTCTGGGTCACTAGTACAAATTGTGAAATATTGAGTGATCAGTATTTTGGAACTTTTGGAAAATAAATGAACTCTCCCACAGGACACACCATATTGCACTTTCTAAAACCTAAGTGCAGCAGTGGTAGTACTGTTACTTAAACAACACAACATGGAGTCAATGATTCTAATGTCAAATGTGGATGAGGCAAGAAATGGCATAATTAATTGATTCAGTATCTCTCTGCTTAGTATTTAATGATGGTACATTTTACTTTGAGGAGAAAGACTGTTTTCTTCATATATTGTAGCAGAATAATAATGACTTGTCATTGATCCCAGAAATTTATCTTGCACCTGTACCCTGGGGCCTGGAAGCACTTCTCCACTCTACTTTCAGATATATCAGCGCTACTAAATGGAGCATGGGGGCGGCCTCCCACTCTTGACTCCCCTCATGTTCTACCTTAGAAATGTGCTCTACGTGGAACATGGGCACTCTATGTGGGAGGATTCACATCTATCAAGGTTAATAGCCACTTCCCACTGACAAATGCTAATCCATGTTGCCAATGAGTCTTCACTGGAATGAAATGAGGCAGTTGAGTCCAATTAAATAAGGCTTGTCTAACAGCACTGCAGAGTTATGGCACTATTAAAATGCTAATGCCCACTCAGTGCTCGGAAAGCGATGGTAACATCCTTGAGGGTAAGGATTTGTTCTGTCCTTTGGCTCTGTACTGCATGGAGGAAAGTGGCACACTTAACGATTGGATTCACAACAGCAAGCTAATTCTTTGTTTCAAGAAAAATTTAAGGGTGAAAATAACTTCCTGGGGCTTTCTTCTCAGAAGGAGTAAATAGATTGGTGACTTACAGAAATCAAGTCTGGTGGATCTTAACACCATTAGAAACTTCTGTAACATTCAGGAGACAGAAAGTTAAAAAGTCTTAGGGACTCCGCATGTGTTCTGGAAGGGAGAAGAGGCACTCCCTCTAAGTAACCCTGTGCAGAGCACCTCATTCCGACATTGTCAAGAGCTTCCATACCTCTTTTCTTCAGGTTTAGACCTCGAACCTTCATGATATTTCCTCCATGCTTTCAAGGCAGACGAATGCATTGTTCTGTGCCCTCAACGAGCAATAAAAAGACAGAGCTGTTTAGGATAGGTTGTCATGATCAACTCTCAGTTCACAAGAACCTCTACAAAAGCACTACGTGTTGGTGCAATGCAGGAAAGGGACAGGACAGGTTGGGTGGGTGGAGTTTACAAAAAGAATTTGGGAAATGGGTCAGCATTTTTGAAGTACTAAGGAACTAGTGCCTTTTTGTTACTCTCTGTCCATCTGATGTGAATATACATAAGGATCAGAGAAAACATTAAATGAGATATTCTGATTCCTTCATAGTCTCAAATCCTAAATCAGTTCACATCTGTTTATTAAACAGAAGTTAAATATGTATATAACATTAATTTAGGTTTTGTAGCTTTCCCTTTTGAAGTTGCCTGGGTAGTCTTCTGATTTGAGAGTCAATGTTTAACACAAACCTCGATGAAAGTATATTCTCAAGTATGTTCTGTATTTTATTAAATAGACAGATTAATGAAGCCATTAGTGGCATTTGAACCCGAGCAGAGAACAAGATTTTCATCACAACAGTGTCCTCCGGGAATATTTGTTTCTGTACAACATCAACGTCTCTGTGGTTTCTACCTCATTTCTAGAAGCTGAAGGCAGTTGTGTTAAGGGCTTGAGCAGCAGCTTTCATGTTACTCCACCTCAGGGTCGACCCCAAAGCCACAGCAACACAGATGCTTAGGCCACAGTTACAAAACCAGATTGGCTCCCCTTGAAGGAGATGACACATGAGAGCAATAGATACTACGAAATCAACCTCCGCTTTCTCTCTCCCAAGCGCCACACTTTTACCTGGACGTGTTCCAAGTTGTTAAAAGTATTTGCATATCTTCACAAGGACTAGTCAGTCAACTGAAATAAACAAACAAAGAAAATGCTACTATCTTTGTTTCCCTTAGGCAGATAAACCTACAAATAAATAGCTCTAATTGCAATAGAGAATATTACACGTTCTTTACCTAATTCTGTCATTGAGGTTGAGAGAAAGGGTCTGGTCAATACTTTTAAGAACTTTGTGTAATGGGAATTACTTTTATTTTACATAATCTTGTACTTTGAAGTATTTCTTTAATGGAGTTCCAGATCCCACATATGTAAAATCAGTCCTAGTCTGTGTTGTGCACTGTGCAATGGAAAAACAGTGGTTGCCTTTTCTTATTCATGTTTCATTGGTCCTGAAATATGGGTAGGGAATTTTGGTCCTAACTTTGACAACACAAGAGACACATTCAGCTTAGCTGAATTTTCCAAGGGTAGATACTGTAACCTGTCTCCTCAGAAATTACCACAAGGTGAATGCAGCCCAAAACAGGGCATATTATTTCCACCTGAACCAGGGTTCAAAGCCATTTAAAGAACAAAATGTTTCCCCATCTTTTGCAGATTATTAAATCTGCCATGTTTTTCCAAGCTGGCTAATTATCTTTTCTTCTCAGCGTGACTTATAGGCAGGGGATGGCTTGAAGCATAAATAGTTTTTGTTCCCATAAAACCCATCCTTAACATACACAAAAGCAGTATGTACCACACACACACACACACACACACACACACACACACAATCATTGGGAAGGTTAACATGTAGTGCATGAACAGCCTATTAGCACTTTGGTCTTCTTGTGTGTTACCATAAAAAGTAATGTTTTAGTGCAAAGCACATATGGCAAGCAGGAATGTTGGTACATGCTTTAATCCCAACACTCAGGGAGCAGAGGCAGGTTGATCTGTGTGAGTTTGAGGCCAGCCTGGATCACGATCAGAATTACATAGTGAAACTCTGTCTCTAACAATCACACACAAAGAACAAAGCACAAATGTTTAAAAGTAATTTTTCACATACATAGGGAGTTACCTTAGCAGTTTATGATTAAGCATATTTTACATATGCTTTAGATGACAGTTAACATGCATATTTCCATATTTAGTAACTTAAAAATGGAACATTTATATGTTAAATCACATCCTCATTTTCCTAGACTGGAATTTTAAGAGGCTTCAAGAATCAGCATATTTCTATTTTTTCTGGTCAAATCTAGCAACTTTGAATTTTTTATATTTCATACTAGCATTTAGGTTCATAAAACTCTCGCTTTCTCTCTCTCTCTCTGTCTCTCTCTGTGTGTGTGTGTGTGTGTGTGTGTTTAATTGTTTTTCCTCAGATTCTGGTCTGACTTCTAGACTTCTTGACTTTTACAGTTTTCCCACAAATTTGTCTGCTAAAGGGAACAGGAAGCAATCGATACATTCTTTCCACCTCAAAATTTCCAGCATGAGCCCCGGGTCTTATGTTCCTCCAAAAGGTGCCTTGACGACACTAATGTCTCATTACCATGACAGATATGTGACAGCTGCATTCTCCCTGACAGTTCAAATAGGATGTTTTTGAGAGAATGTTTAATTCGGGACTACAAGTGGACGGAGCTATCCAGACCTCTCCAGGACTTTTATTATGGGTTTCATATTTTTCGCTGGTATTTTCCCCCTTTTTAATAGGTGAAGCAGCTGACAACTGAATTAGTACACTCCCCTTCGTATGCCAGTGGCTCACGACAGTAGCCTAAGGGAAAGGATATAGGTAACTGAGAAGTTTTTTCACTGTTGTGATATATTTTTTCATATGGTTAATAAGGCAATTGACATGGCATTCTGTTGTGAGTTCATGATTTCCCTTGTGCTACCACTAGGAGGAGATGCACTGTGCTTAATACAAAAGGAAATACAGGGGACTAAGAAGGAATATGTAAGTATGTGGTGCTAGGCAACCATTGATTAGATATTAGCAGTCTCTCAAGCTGATGAGATAGCCAGTGTGGGTCTGTTACAATGATGGAAGTAGTAAAGGAAACTATGAAAGAAAACTACAAAAGTTTAAAAGGATTTGATACACAGCCTTGAATAAAACGTAACTGTCTGTGATATGTTCCTGTAAACAAAAGCAAAGCGGGTCTGTATGTATGTACATATAGTCCTCAATAAGAAGTATGTTTAAAGTAGGACCAGTTTAATACATTCTTTTTTGACCTCAATGTTCTTATCCTTAGAAGCCCTTATTAAATATTAAAATGTACCTATATTGCAAATTAAGAATATTGTATTCCACATTAAGAATAATGCAACATTATGCATGCATACACACACATATGTGTATAACATTATGAGTTAAATTTTGTCTGACTTATTACCATAACATTCCACTTGAAAGTATATAACTAAGACTTGTTATAATCTTTTAAAGTTTGAGAATAAAAATAAATAGAAATTGAAAAGAGAAAAATATTTCAAAATTTCCATTTCTAATTTTGAGTTAATGAATCTTTTATGTCTTAGTTGCTCCTGAATCCCTTGCATTTTTATAAATTCTCAGCACTTTTATATTCTAGGTAAGACAGTGTTTTATAACACATACCTTCTGGCAAGAACCTTTTGGTGTTAAAAGATAAGAATTACTAACTATGGTGACAAACCATTTCTACTTGATCACTTGAGAGTTACACAGTATGGTATGGATATCCATAATGTTATTATCAAATACATATTGATTTTGTAACATGCTTCTCTATATTGATATGACATATACGTATATATGCCTTAATGTTATATTCAACTTTCTACTTCAGGTAAATCCCTCATTTGGTAAGGTTATATAGGTAATAAGCTATTGTTGACTATGTTATCTGTAACTAAACTGGATAAGGATAAGGATTAGGGAGGTTCATTACACAGTTTCAACCCCAGCCTTCCTGACTTGCTCATCTCTAGCATGTGTTCCAGCTGTTTTTTTTTTAAGATGGATAATCATAGCCCCACGTGTTCCATCTAAATCATCTTTGAAATTTAGTGCCGCAGGGATATCCTTTTCTGAAAGGTGAGTTTTTGTTTTAAATTTTCTATTTAGGTTATAACTTCAAAGCTGGAGAAGCAGAGACTTAGCTTAAAATTATGTGGACCTTTTATAAAACTTCACAAATGTTAGTTTGGTTTAGGCATGTACTTTTATTATTCCTATTCAGAAGAGGAAAACTTAGACACCACGAAGCAGGGTGAATTAGCTGGTGTAACATAGAAAATGGCAGAGTTACAGCAAAGGTATACAAGCATTTCCAACCCATTTCATTTTTAACTGGCCCACGAGTTGTCTTTAAGTTGATATTTTTTAAAAAAGGAATCATTCCTGCCTCTAACCAATAGGACTGAATATTATACTTTCTGCTTTTAAGTATCATGAGTTTATCTGCCAGAGAGAACATGGGATACAGTCTTATGCTCTTTAAAGTAAGCACACTAGATATTTTTTCAGAGTTCTGTGAGTTGTGTATTCATTGGATTTAGAAAAACTTGAGCCTGGATTAAACCTTTAGTAAGCTATGGTATTCAGAAGTATAAAACTCATCTGTATTTAGGTTACTGCAACTGTGGAAGGTTGTTATTTTATGAATGTCAGCATTTTATGGGGGAAAAAGAGTGATCATTATAGTAGAAAATGGCTAAAAGTAAAAAAAAAAAAAGTCTTAATGTAGCAAACTGACTCTGAACTCAGACACCTTACTACCTAATATGAAAAGTGTGCCTGTGTTATGATTTCTGGAATTCCCAAGGAGAACCCATAGACTGGCCAGAGACGGTGGACTAGGATTCACTTTGGCTGAGAACCTTAATTAAATGACATCTTTCAGAGGCAATGCAGTTGAGGAGTTCCAAATGCCAAGCTCAAGGAGCAGAACTAGTGGATGGGTGTAAGCCGGATCAATTGTTCTGTCCTACTCAATGGGTAGAAAAATGAGCTGTTTGACTATATTGCAGGAGGCTAACTGCCTGGGGAAAATCTTTCTCTTTGGTCATCTACGCAACAAGGCAATACCTCCTGATGCTGACTGCCCACACATTTTCTCCACTTCTCTCTTCCTTACAGAGGATGACAGGAGACTTAAAGATCATTATTAAAAGTTTTCCTCATGCCTTTCAAGTGGCTTCCCTTCTACTTGTGCATAAAGGCTCATGGAAGAGAAGACTCTGTGTGTGTGTGTGTGTGTGTGTGTGCGTGTGTGTGTGTGTGTAGTCATAGTTTAATTTCTGTGCAGTCTATTTTCTTCACCTGGCATGACATACCTAACACTTTATCAGCATCATGGCCTTTCAACACAGGGCTGACTCCAGACTCCTTGGGTTTTCTTCTGAAACACAATGACTCATAAATCTGTACAAGATGGTTTGATTTTGAAACCACATTAAAGGTCGTAAATGGTAAAAGTAAGTGCACTTACATATAGAAGGCAAGATTTCAATGTGCCCTTTGAGACTATCCATTAATATAAGATTATTGGAAACTTCTGTGGTTTGCCCCCTTTTTCCACAGTCTTGGACTATTTTTTTTATCTAAGTATAAATAACTTTGTTGTTGCCATTTACTAGTTTTTAATTTCACATAGATTTTTAAGGTATTCTAGAAAAAAATCTATAGGTTCCAGCTTTAATGTAGTCTTTAAAACTCATATTCTTTGTAGATATGGAAAAATATCACTGTGTGATTTCAAAGTCTATATGAGAGACAATGAAAAATGTATAAAACCATACAAAATTCCTTGGTGAGGGTTTTAATTGCACAATGAATATCTAGGTTTACTACTTTAGGCGCATGCAAGACATCATCATATGAAGTATACTGTCTCTGTCCTCACATCTATTTGTAGTGTTTGCTCTGCTCTTTGTTCACTCTTTAAATGGAATGTGTTGGTCTGGCTCATCAGATCCAAAAACAAAAACAAAAAACTCAGAAAACCCTATATGATGGTGGTCTTGAAGGTCGGAATACAGTTCATCCAATCAACCCTATAAATGTTAGTCTTATGATTTGCAAGGTTCTCTCAGCCAGCCTAGGCTTGGAGAAACATGAGAAATTATGGAGGGCTTTATGGGGTAGTTGAAAATGGTCTTTTTATTATCTCTTTGGTAGACGAAAGAAACTGTTCCACCTAGGAAGTTAGTGTGCCAAAATTGTGTTTTCAGAAAGTTATACAGAGAGAGAAGTCCCAATATTGGTGCCAAGTCCCAGCCTGGGTTACATTCGCCAATCTTCATGCAATACAGTACTTCTGCTGAATACTTCTTTCCAGAGATACTCATAAATATAAACCCTACATGTGCAAAAGCTGATAGATTAGAAGTTTAGTGTCTGAATCATAGAGAGTTGCTTGCCTGCTACTTACATGTATGCCTTTCCCAAGTTTCACAATCTTCAAATGTAAAATAGTGAAAGTTAAATTTAAAAAACACCCCCAGTAAAGTTTTCTTTAGGGTATGTAAAATACATATAGCACTTCTAGTGAAGGACTTACTACTGCTGAGAGATACACTAGAAAATAAGGTATCTGGGACATTGTGATTCTCCTACCTTCAGAAAAATATTAATTATTACAGATATTATGAATTTAACTGCATAGTTGACTTCAGTTTTAAATCTATATGTACTATTAGCTATTGAGAGTCTCACACACTGTATTTGATCAAATCCACCTCTCTAAGAGCCCCTCTGTGATTCACACCATTTCCCAGCCATAAAATTTGTATGCCTTTAAAAAAATATTTCAATACCAATTTGTTCTGCCTAAAAATTTTGAATGTATAGTCTTCCCCTGGAGAATGGTTACCTTACCAGGGCCTACACTCTTAGAGAAAAGTGTCTCTCCTTCACCCAGTAATTAACAACTGCCGATAGTTTCATGGTTATGGATAGCATTGTGCGCCCAACTCCCCTCTCCCTGGAATTTGGTTCAGCTTGACATGTCTCCTCACATTCTACAACTTACTGGCTTAAGTCACAACTTCCATGTCTGCAGCACGGTGTTCCTTACTCAGTATTTGCATGACCATGCTGTTTCTCCTTACATATAGATAACTTCACCGCTGTTCTCCTTCCTTATGATGTGATGTTTTGTTCCTATGTTTCACCTTGTGGAGTATATTTGTTACTATGAACACCAGCCATTTCCCTCCAAGTATGGTGCCACATATTTGATCTTCAGACATTCTCATCCTAGAGCATATTTTTAAAAATTGCTTCTGTCATTGACATTAAAATACTAACTTTAGATTTATTTGAATATATTTTCAATTTTTTTTCCTGTTGCCATGAGAAAAAATACCCTGACAAATGCAATTTGAGGGAGAATGATCTTTTTGACTTACAACCCAGGCTGCAGTTGATCATTGAGAAAGAAGTTATAATGGCAGGGATTTGAAGCAGTTTCTGAGGTTGCATCCACAGTTAAAAGAAGAGAGCAATGAATTATTACATGCATGATTTGTCCTTTTTGCTAGGGTCATAACCCAGCATATGAAATGATGCTTTCCACATTCAGTGTAGGGCTTCCCATAGCAAATGACCCAGTTAAGAAAATCTCTCGCCAGGCAGTGCTGGCACCTGTCTTTAATCCCAGCCCTTGGGAAGCAGAGACAGGTGGATCTCTGTGAATTTGAGGCCAGCCTGGTCTACAGAGTGAGTTCCAGAATAGGCTCCAAAGCTACACAGAGAAACTCTGTCTCAAAAAAGAAAAAAGGGAGGGGGGGGGCGGAAATCTCTCACAGGCATCCCCACAGACCAATCAATCTACACAGTTCCTCACTGAGACTCCTTTCCGAGGTTAATTCTCTAATGTTCCAAAGTTATAACTAAATCCAAGCATCACATACATATTAGAAATATAAATATTATCTAAACTATAGTGTTATCATTTAATTCGGTGACCAGTCTAGGACAATGATGCTCAAAATCTTGCTTACTGATAAATTAGCCCCATTAGTATCTCCCCAGAACTCTAGATAAGATGACATTATGGTGATGAATTGGATAGATGAGGCTGAAATGCTTTTCTAGGCCAAAAAAAATCTGCTACTAGGTGAATATTTGGAACTAAAAAATTATTTGTGATTGTTGTTTTAATAATCCTTGTGGTACTGCTTCACTTTCCCAAACAACTTTCGGGCATGACTCCTTTGAAGTTCTACATCCATTCTCAGACTCTAAGCTCCCAAGGACTTCTTCTTAAGCTCCTGTAATGAATATAACAAACAAAGACTTTTTCTTATAATATGTAGAACACAGTGACAAATTCATACTGGCATTTTCACACAGACAAATAATTTATTTTGCTTACCACTTGCTGATTCTCCCTTGTGCCGGTATGGTCTACTTCTAACATCAACACAATTCTTTGCTTTAATTTAATATCGTTTAAATTGTAGAAAGCACATTTGATGTGCTTATCTTTTCTTCTTCCCCATATCTCCCTTTCTTTAGGTCCTTCCTTTGCGCAATCCACTTTCTATCCTCCTCTCATTACGTACACAGGTATTTAAATCTACAATGTGAATAAAAAAGAACTGATGACATTTGTCTTTGATTCTTGATATTTTACTTAATATGATAATCTCCATACCCATGTTTTTCTCCCTTATATATGTACACACTTATATATGAAATCTATATAATGTATAATAATATAATGTATAATAATTTAAGACAATGCAAATATAAATTATAAAAGGTATATACCTTTTCCTTAATAATTAATCTGATTAAGAGTATATTAGTCAACTTATATATTATTTGTCATGGAAACCATTGCAATAAATGTGATATGTAGGTGTTACTGTTACATTTTGACTTAGGTCCTTTTAGGTGCATACCAATAAGCTGTGTAACAGTATTATATGATGGCTCTATTTTAGGTTTTGCGGATCCTCTGTCTGACTGCCATACTGACTGCACTATACATTCCCACCAGCATTGTGTAAGACTTTCTCCTTGCCTCCTTGGCAACATTCACTGCTGTTTGGTTCTGAAAATCAAATTTCCTATATTAATAAAATTAAAGCAATATTACTTCAAAATTGTACATGACATTCAAATTCTGATTTGTTCATGATTTTTCAGAAAAATAAGCGGTCCAATTCAAACAGGCTTTTTTCTATCTATAATCCAAAATTCTAAGATCTTCAACTGTGGCAGAGTTGTCAAATCAAGTGAAAACAATTTGCCACAATCAGCCATAAAAAATGAACCAAACAAACACAAGAACAAAAATGTAGCCACCAATGTGGAAACAAGACACACAACTCTTGGAAAGCGTGTGGTCAAATTATAAAGAAACATAGTTTAGAGGTGGCAAAAACAAGAGAAAGGCAGGTACATTTTTAGATGCCTCATAACATTTACAGTGAGTATGGGTAAAAAGAGCAGTAAATTCCAGCAGACCGAGAAAATCTGCAGCATAGCCAGCCCAGAGCGATTGAAGAACAAAAATCTGTCTTCCACTGAGATCTTGAAACCTTCTGTTACAAAGGTTTCCTTAAGTGTGAGCATGCTGGATACTTCCTCCAGAATTCTGTCTTTGCTCCAGTGTGAATGTAGCCTAATAGTTAGTCCTTTCTTTCTGTTATCTGGGGATCCCTGGGAGTAATGCAGGTTTAGGATCCTCAGCATTATCACTAATGCTTTTGAGACCCGATTTTTTGTTTGTTTGTTTGTTTCTGGTTCAGAGGACTGAACTCAGGGTCTTTTGCTTGCTAGGCAAGCACACCACTGAGCTAAATCCCCAACCCCGTGAGGGCCAATTTCAACTCAGAGTGTCATACTTGCTTAATTGGAGGTGAAGGTAATAGCAAGGACTGAAACTGAAAGGGAGGGGCTTCGATTTCAGGTACCCGCTTCCTTCTATTAACCATTCGGGTGCACTCTGTGTATCCAGCCATTTTTACAACTTGGTCCATTTTCCCCCAGAATAGACTGCTCTCTAACTCTCCACATCAACACAATACTCATCATCGGTTCTGGGTGTGGCTGCATTGCTAAAAACGTTTAGTGGAGTCACACCTGGGATATTCAACATTCAACCCAACAGATGTAGAAAGAAGTTTCATTTACTGTGATTATTTTCTTATTCTTTTCATCCTCTTCCTCAATTTTATGTTTTCATTGGTTTTTTTTTTTTTTGAATTTCTGTTCTGAGAATCTAACTCTGGTTTTGCACATGCTAAGCCAAAGCTCTTGCAGTGAATTATACTTCTGAGCTGTTTTGCGGTCATGTGAAAGCGTCAGTTCATATATGTTTGTGGGTGCACATAGCCACCTTTGGCCACTATAAACATGAAGGGACTAAATGTATAGTCACATTTTACGGCCTGTAATATTTTGGAATGTAACCTAAAATGTTGACATATACTGAGGTTTTCATCTGTTGCTGTACTCTTGTTTTTACTACTTCAAAGAAGAAATCTAATGACCTGAGATGGTTCATTAGTCAGCATTTTCTAGAGGACAGATATGATGGAAGACTTCTGTCTTCCAAAGGGAACTTATTAGGTATTATTATACAGTTGTCTGGGTAGCTCAGTCATGGCTATCTCCTGCTAAAAGGGCTGAAAACCCAGTAGTTACTCAATCCCATAAGCCAGAGGCCTCATCCTTCCACGTCTGGTGTTTTTTTCTCCTGTGGAATGGGCCTTAAGTACAATTAGAGATCTGTCTGCTACTGCAAAGATGTGTTCCATTGTTGTACCTTTAGGAGTATCTTTCAGGGCTGCTCATTGTTAATTTTCATGTGCATCATAGCTGAATAGAACTTAATTGCTTTCCCCTTGGCAGCTTGCATAACACCTTCTGATACCATGAAAGCTAGTCCTCCATTAGGAGTTTCTCAGGTCAGATCCAGCTTGAATGTTCTGAGTCCTGTGTTCAAAGTACATGGCATAATTTTTCAATAGGTAGCTGCAACTTTAATAAACGTCCACTGCATGTTTACACTTCTTGGTGTCTTAGTTGGGGTTTCTATTTCTGTGACGAGACACCATGACCACAGAAACTCTTATAAAATAAAACATTTAGGGTAACACCCGATTCTATGTTATCCTCTCGGTACAGTTCACGCACCACTGTACTGTACATGAGCCGGGCAAGGGCCTGGAGATTGAAAGAACACACAAGAGACCTGGGTCATTCCAAAGGAGATCAGCCGAATACCCTTTATTCAACCTTGGGAAGACCCTTACACACCTAGCTGCGCACACACAAGGAATTCCCCCCAGGCTGGTGGGAAATTGCCACACCCAAGATAGAGTAATGCCCTACAGCTAATCACCAGGCGGGGCAGAGGGAGCATAGGAACAAACAGGAATGTTTCAGCTGGATGACCAGAAACTGTCCTCAACATGAACCCCAGGAGCAGGGATAGACCCGGGCCCTACATTTAGTTGTGGTGACTCTCTTACAGTTTCAGAGATTCAGTCCATTATCGTCATGATGGGAAGCACGTCAATGTGCAGGTAGATGTGGTGATGGAGCTGAGAGATCTATATCTTGCAGGCATCAGGAAGTCAGCTGTGTTGCTGGGCAGTATCCTGAGCATAGGAAACCTCTAAGCCCGCCTCCACAGTGACAGACTTCCCCCAACAAGGCCAAACACACTCCAACAAAGCCGTACCTCCTAATCGTGCCACTCCCTGTGATATTATGAGGGCCAGTTGCATTCAAACTACCACACTTGGAGTAGCCAGAACTAGCTCAAATGAGCCGTCTACAACTCTAACTGTTTTGTTCATAAAAATAATGGTGGTCTCTAAAACGCACTTCATCTCTCGTGTGCCACTACTTATAATTAGTAAAAATTATTTTTTTAACTTTCATTTTCTTTATCTTTGTGTCGTTCAAGCCTGGGTCTCAGTGCCATTCATTTCCCATCCCTGTGTATCTGCCCTCTGCTCTTGCAGGCCACACCCACCCACCCCCAAATAAAATTTAAAAGAAATAAAGGGGGGGGGGAATCTCATCATGGAAGCTGTAGTGTGACACAGTGAGTCATGCAGTAAACACTTTTGTTGGCATACCTTTACTTGCAAACGTTCATCACAAGGAGTCCCTGGTCTGGTTCAAGGCCTCTGGTTTCTGTTACACTATGGATGCTGGACCCTCACTGCATCCTCTTGACTATCCTGCTGTTGTCCTATGTTTGTGGAAATCCTGCAGCTTTTCGTCTGCAGAACTGGTCTCTTCATGAGCTCCAGCAAAACACAGACGGGGTGGGCCAATACATAACTCTGGTTCTGGGCCTGGATAGTTGCAGGGTTGGTCAACCTGCAGTCTCTCCCTAGTCCTCACCACCAGGGAGAGTTATCCTGCTTTGTCTCCGCAAGTTCACCCTTCACCGTGATGGGGGGTGGGGAGCAGTTTTCCTGTTTTCAAGTCCTCAGGGTCAGATTTCCCACACCTACACCTTCAGCTCTACTATTATCCCAGGCCTGGCAAGGGGCCACTCTCCCAAACACTGCAGCGGCTGAGGGGCAGCGCTAACTCCCTGCTCTTATGACCTCAGAAGCAGCACTCCCACCTACCTTAGGCATTGATAGGCAGAGGGTAGCATCTGTCTCCTGCCCTTGTTGCCACATGACAGGAGAGTAATGGGAACAACTATCTCATGCTCACAACTTTGGGACTGGCTCAACCACAGCTCTGCCAATGGGATTGGCTCTATTGCCCAGGAAAAGTTGCAGCTGGTTGCTGAGAGGGGCAATTCTCCACTGCTTGTGACCTCAGGGCCAGCTCTCCCACCTGCCTTTGGTGTTTATGGGCAGGATGGGGGGAGCAAAAATTCTTAAACTAACCTATTAAAAAGCAAACACATACAAACACCACAAAAACAAAACAAAACCAAAAACATTGTTTTTACAGGAAGAGCCTGGAATAAAAAGATCTGGGATAATTGTGAGTTAGTATTATTATTATTATTACTAATTATTGCAAATTTATTTTAATCCAGACCTCAGTTTCCTTTCTCCTTCCATTCTCTCCTCTCCCCACCTTGCCTGTGCCTCCCCTCCTCAATCCACTCCTCCTCTGTTTCTGTTCAGAAAGGGATAGGACTCCCCTGGGTATCAACAAAACGTGGCATATCAAGTTGTAAGACTAAACACTTCCCCTTGTCTTAAACCTGGGCAAGACAATCCAGCATTAGGAATAGGTTGCCAAGAGCCAACCAAAACAATAGGTTTCTATTGTTAGGAGTCCTACAAGTAGACCAAGCTACACAATTCTCACATACATGTAGAGAACTTAGGGTCAGTTCCATGCAGGCTCCCTGATCATCAGTTCAGACTTTGAGAGCTCCTATGAGCCCAGGAAAGTTGTTTCTGAGGGATTTTCTTGAAATGTCCTTGACCCCTCTGGTTCCTATAATCCTTCCTCATTCTCTTCAGCAAGATTCTTCAATTTCTGCCTAAAGTTTGGCCATGGGTCTCTGCATCTGTTTCTATCAATTACTGGATGAAAGTTCTTTGATGACAGTTGGTATAGTCATCAATCTGAGCACAGGAGAAGGCCAGTTCAGGCTACATATCCACTATTGCTAGGAGTCTTAGCTGGCTTTGTAGGCTGTGGTAGATTTCCTTGCATCCTATTTCTATCTGACCCTGAAATGCCCCCACTCTTTCGGTCATCTCTTTCAGTTTAGTTTCAAATCTAATCCCTCAAGTTTCTGTTCCCACTATCTCCCAGTGTATCTAGGAGATCTCAACATTTCTGCTTCCTGAGGAGATCCTTGTATGCTCTCTTGAGCCCTCCTTGTTACCTCGCCTCTTTGGGTCTGCAGATTGCATCATTGCTATCCTTTACTTTACAGCTAACTCTTTCAACACTGGTTCTGGGAAGAACTAATCTCCAAATTTCTATCAGATAATATTTCCACTCCTGGGTAGAGTAAGACACCATTCATAGTTTCAGACTTTTCATTAATTTTTATTTATTATTTTGCTTATCAATATTTTTTTGGTTTTTTTTTCAAGACAGGGTTTCTCTGTGGCTTTGGAGCCTATCCTGGAACTAGCTCTGTAGACCAGGCTGGTCTCGAACTCACAGAGATCCGCCTGCCTCTGCCTCCTGAGTGCTGGGATTAAAGGCGTGTGCCACCACCGCCCGGCTATTTTGCTTATCAATTTATAAACAACAATTTCTTGTATTTAGGCATTGTGTTATAGTTTATTAAAGTTTTCACACACAGGATTGGTGAGATGGCTCAATGGTAAGAACACTTGGCTGTTCTTCCAGAGAACCTGATTTCCCTTTCCTGGCATGCACATCAGCTCACACAGTCCCAGGGAATCTGATATCTTCTTCTGACTCCTGCGGGTACTGCATACTCATGGTGCATAAACACACATGAGAGCAAAAAATTAAACACATAAAATAAAGACAGATTAAAAATATTAAAATGTTCTTGCACATTTACTCTGTTCTAGTTCGAATGAAATTTTCCTGAAATCCTTCCATAATTGTGTATGACCCTGTAATAGAACAGACTCAGTATCATAGCAAAGTACAGAAGGCCATTCTGAGGCCCTAAGAGTATACTCCTTCCTCCAACAGCAGAGTCGGATTATACTAATGACTTTTAGACCTTTGTCAAGGGCAGAGCAACATGAACCTTTGCAGTCAGAGTTCACTCGACAAAATAAATATTAACTAAATAAATTCACTTTAGGCACTTCAATAAAAAATAGAAAGACTAGAATGATAACCTCTCTCCTGAGCAAACTTCTTGTCTGCAGAATAAAGTGTTTGCTCAGTGGACTTTGTACAAGATATTCTTTGCTGCCTAATACAAGCTGGAATAGGGAGAGAAGTCAGAGGGAAAATAACAGAATTTCCACTTATATGATTTTTTTTTCCTCCCACTTCTGCCTAAACTGAACTTAGTCCCAGGAGAGAAATGGGATAATTAGGTAGAGTTCTTTGAACACATCGACAGTTTATTGAATGAAAACTAACATAATCTCAGCCATGAGAGGGAGCATTGCGGTCACCTGTGTTTTATCCATCTCTAAAGAACTACACTGAAACCCAGTTCAAAAACTGGGCAGACACTGAATTCAAGACAAAATATAGAATTCTCGTGTAATTTTCTTTCTAATACATAAGATTAAAAAGGCCACTCAGTAATGAGCAAGTGTAGATGTTGAAAATAAGAATATATATTCCGAAAAAAATAAATCCAAGTGAACCAGGCTGGAGTTGATTCAGTATTCATATTTCAAGATCAATTACTGAGACTTTGAGATGAAATAACAAACATAGCCTCCAACTGTAACAAATACTAGTGCTCCAACCAAACAGGTACAATTTTGTATTAATTAAATTCTCCATGCTGCACTTTGGGCACAGTTTTTCCTTCCTCAATAATGGATCAATTTCACTATCAGCTCATTTTTAGATGAGAATTCCCATCAGGGCACCCATGTATGCTGGAGAACAATATTCTCTTGTCGTTCTTACATTCTTAGTATGGAGTCACAAAATGAATGAGTGTTATTTTGATTTCAAAAGGAATACCTTTAATTTTTCAAGATTTTACATATGAAGGGGGAGTGTCAAGTACGTCTGGGATTCACATTACAATTTTTACTGGCCCTAGAGTCATGATTCTACAGATAGCAACATCCTCTTCAAGAGGAAGAACAGATTTGTAGACAAAAAAGGTTGTGAAAGGAATGGAAATAGAATATTCAATGGTAGTTTCTACTGCTATGTATTCTGTAATATTATTTATTTTAAATGCTACATACATTGTTGTTGTCTTTTAAACTTAAACAATTTGGATGTATGTTTCATCAAAATTAATTTGTATAAACAAAACAATGAAACGGAGATTTAAGATGTTAAAATGAAAGCAGGGCCCTAAAGTTTACAAGAAAAACAAGAGTAGACAGAACATATATACATACACACACACACACATACACACATATATACATACATATATTTCAGATGTCTTACAATATAAATGACTGTCGTTCTGAATGTTTCATTTCCCTCAGTCTCATAGGACATTTATATAATTTCTGCAATGTTACAATAGAATCACTCCTCTGAGAAATCTCATACTGTGAGAATGGACTGGAGTAATTGAGCTGGCAGATGGTCTTAATATAAGAAATATATTGATACAACTACCACTTACTTTCTTGACCGATGAAGCTGATAAAAGGCAGAGTAGAAGGAAGCATATAAGAAGGAAAAGCATTCAGGCTGCTTAGACACCTGCTGTGGGAGTTGGAGTCAACACAATATAACCTACCTCATTCACTTTGATTAATCTTTTCCTCTGGTGGCGTTATTTTATTCTCATCTCATTGTTCAGGGTCTTTACTTGGCTGGAGTTATTTTCCATTCTTGTTGATAAGAAGTATCAAGTCTCGCGTTTTATTCTTACCGTGGACAAAGCGCCCCTTGCTCAGTCTTTACCAGTTCACAGGGCCATGATTTCTCACTCACATGTAAAGCCTCCATCTCTCACCAGAGCTGGTTTCAATCATTTTCATTATTTATTTCTCCCTCCAGGTCCCTCAGCACTTGGCACACTCTAGATGTCCAATAAGCATATTTTAAAGTGAACTAGGACTGTTTATTAGTGGCTATACCTCCTCGTGAGCTTTGTAGACTGGAATTATTCTCTAATTATAATTGACTTCCTCCCAGAGCTGATCTTTAAGCACTTATCAATGCTTTGCAAAGCTGATCTGCCAAACATATATAACCTAGTTACCTTAATTAATTACTCTTTCATATGTGACCACTACTTGTTCAAGCCCTTCCACTAACAAAATATAGGTATTGAACTCAGAAATATGAAGATTTAAATTCGGGCTTCCAGAGAGATTAGCTGCGTGACCGTGCATACTTTGCTAAATGTCTCTGAGGTTACGTTCCCTTACTTGTGGTGATGTGTACCCTCTGGAATATCATCATCACAGAATTACCAATGAGCAGTCAGCACAGGAGTGCTCACTCAAAGCCATCTCATACTGTTTCCAGCCTTCGCTTTGTCACAATGCACTGTGCCCAATTTTCTAATAATAAGTACAAAATAGTTTATATTATCTTTCATTGATTTAAGCCAAAAGCATACTCCTAGAAAATTAATCTATGCTGGACTCCAAAAAGTATTGAAGCATTCAGTTCAAAACTGTCAATTAGAACAGTACACATTAAAAGTAAATGATAAAACTCGTGATTTAAGTTACCCCTGTGATTTTCCTAACACTTCTACAACAAATTGCTATTAATTAACATGTCACCAAGGTGAAAAGAATAAGGAACCCAAGTCTTCTGGTAAGTGATGAAAATACATGAATACATGAATCCAGCTGGCTTTTTCTTTGTTTACACAGCCTCACTGTTTCAACAGTTAAAGAACCAAAGGTTATAGTGAACAAATCATGAACGAGAAGTGATTTTTCTATTGTAAATTCCAGGAAGTAATTTGAAGAAACAGCCTGCTATGATTCCTTTGACATAATATTTGCTATTTTTGCTTATTCAGTTATTCATTCTTGGGAAAGATTATTTTTGTCTAATGTGTCCAATGTGAGTTCATTGTTGAGCATATGAAATTGATCTTCACTAAGAGCACTTTATAGTCTAATGATGAGGGAAAGTTTTAAAGTAAAATGGTGTGGTTTCATATATTTTAAAATGCAATTTACGTTTTTCTAAATTTGACATATGTTTTTCAGAAACAAAGAATAACATGAAGTCCACAAATAGCAACATAGTACTCACATTTATAATTCACATATTATTTTAGTTTAAATGCTTGTTATTTTAAAATTTTTCTCAGTGGGTGGCGTTTTATGCTTTTCTAAATTCCTTAAATACAGATAAATCATTGTCTTACAAGGTCAGCAGAGATATTAGAAAACTAGTGTATTATGTGTATATCTAAAGTTTAGATTCTAAAGCCCCCTTACCCTAGGTTGAAGAGAATATGCTCTTACAGTCTGAGGACTTACAAATGCATCACATGTAATAAGAACAGTAGAAGTAGTAAGATAGAGGCAGTAGGAACTAACACAAACTTTTCCTTGCATTTCTTACTGTGGGAAACTTCTTACAATGCCTTCCTGAAGGTCAGGGTCATGCCATTTATTTTGATTTTGCATGGTATTAAACTGGGAATCTAAGAAACTGTGATACATAGGACTCTGCAGAGGGCTGTGATGTCCTATAGAAACAAGGTGAAAAAAATTGAGTATCTTCCAGCTCTAAACCATAGGTCACTCTCTACATAACACAGGGTTATTTCCTATGTCTGTAACAGATTCCCAAGTGATTGACTTATAAAGAGAAACAGTGTATTTGGATCTCCAGATTTAGAGGTTTCAATTGCTGCAGCTTGTCTGTGCTTTGCAACTTGTAGTGGATCCCAGCACTTTGAAGGTGGGGGTAGGAGGATGGAGAGTTCAAGGTCAGCTTTAGCTACAGAGCAAATTATGACCTAGGCTAGAGGAGGCTGTCTCAAAACACAAACAAAAACAAGCAAATAAATCTAAAAATTTAAAGTTTTTAGTAGACAAACTTTTCATCTCAGGCTGTTGGGAAACAGAGAACTCACCAGTTTTCCAATAATACTTTTAAAATGACAACCCTAGAGTGGCTCAAACTCTGCTGCGAGGCTCTATACCTGAAATTTTTGTCGCCTTCCAGTAGAACCCAGTTGAACACCACGCTGTCAACACATGCACCCTGGGGAGGCAAACCATAAAGTCCTTCATAATCAGATTTTCCATGTTTGAAATACATGTCAGGAAGCATCTGGCTCCACTTCGGTAGTTTCAGGACTGTTACCAATAGCAACCTTACAGGCTGACCTCCGACACATCCTCTCTAATAGAACCTTATCAGTCCATCAGTCCCTCTTTGATTCTCTGATCATCTATATATAATATAATTACTATGATGTCTGCATAAAAACATGAAGTCCAGAAATTTCGTGAATGGCTTGAAGTGGCAGGAATGAAATTTAGACATCTTATCTGCAGATCTGTGTTCTTTCTCACTGAAATAAATTATCATCCTGGGCAGAGGGTTACAAAAGTATGACTGTGTACCCAGGTATTCATCAAACTTCCCTCCTCATTCCTGGGCAACCAGGACCTAAACTTACAAAAGGCAGAGAGAAACTCACCTTACTTTTGGTAGTTGATTGACCTATTGTGGTGCCCTGTTGATTTTGTAGAATCATGTACCACCCCATTTCTTTCTGAAATATTTGCGTGATCCTTTTAAATCTCCTTTTAGCATTAAGAACTTTTCTTTCAAATGATAGTTTTCCTTTTACTCTTTCCTTCTCCCTACATTCATTTTTTTCCACACATACACATATGAAATGATTCTTTAAAGAACTGTATATTTTCTACCTTAATTTTATTTCAGATTAGGTAGTGTATCTAGAATCATTTCTTCTATCATTAAAAAAAATTAAAGTTTCCTTTCGGTGATTGTTAAGTCTATCATAAATCTCCAGGCAATATTTTCAGGAAATTTTGCTAAATATATTTTGGCATAGTACTGTACAACAAATAAATAAAGTATGTGTGTGTGTGTGTGTGTGTGTGTGTGTGTGTGAGAGAGAGAGAGAGAGAGAGAGAGAGAGAGAGCGAGTGTGTGCGTTTGTGTGCGTGATGAGACAAGGACTACCCCAGACAGCTTCAAACCTAAAATTCTCCTGCCTCAGCCTTCCAAGTGATGATATTACAGGCATACACCATGGTTCCCAGCATTACAATAAATATTTTAAACAAAGAAAATAAGATATTTATTCATAGTACCTACTTTATTCAGAGATTTTTTAAAAAAAAAACTCTAGGAATGTATCTTTTAAAAGTTATGGTTCACACGTTTTAGTGAATAGCAGAAGTTGACAATGAATTTTAATCCTTTTATGTTTATTACAGATATATTTTAATCACATTTGAAAAATGAAAGTAATACACATTGAGGCCTCTAAATCTTTAAAAGAAGGCTTCTAGAATGTAAAACAAAGTTGCAATGCTGCAGTTTTTCATTGTGACAACACTGCCACCTAGTGCTGATGCATAATTATAAAAAAATCAACATAAATTTTGACTTTAAATTCTAAATCTCTATTCATACAAAGGTTAAAATTAGATAATGTAAACATCAATAAAACTTAATATATTGCTTCAAAATATGAAGAAAATATGTCTAATCCCTCTGATCATTTTAGCATTCAATTATAATTTCTCAGTTGAACTAAAGAAGGAAAGAATTATTTGAAACATAGGGATATGATTGCATCTCTTCATTTCATCTACTAGAAAAGCTAGTTATTAAATTAATTAAGTGTAGTTAAATTGCATCTTTATTAATTGGAACATAAGGAGATGAGACCTTTATGAGTTGATAAACATTTGAATTACACTCCTTAAAAAATGCAGATTCTCTTGTATAATTAACTAGATACATTGTCACAAAATACGGCTTAATAAACATCCAGAATAACGGGAATTCTTGTGAGTGTCAACCCAGGCATTTAATGTGACTAGGAATTATTTGCTTCATTATGTGGGTTAAACATTATTTTTAAATTCTTCCTTGTAAATCAAAGGAATATAATTCTGTATTCTCTTACAGCATTTGTCCAAATTGTCTAACATGTCGACTGAGATACAGATACATGGACTTTGTATTATAGAAAGCCCTGTAATTTGTCATCCGTCTTTGAATCTTTCTTAATTTTAAAATGGGCTATTTTGGAGACTTCATTTCCCAAGTAATATATAGAGTCCTATAGTACAGATATTCAAAGTTTGTTTGTTTTGTTGACCTTAGCTCCAAAGGCAGCTACTTCAATGTGAAAGGAGATATGAATCTTAGATATAAATTATTTAGGGTTTTGACACTTAAATACTTCAAATCATTCTCCAAAATAACTCAGTTCTAACTTTCTTTGTATATATGGAATTGGTGATTCACTTTTATAAGAATAAATACATTTTATAGAATAAATGGTTTTCTTTTTTTCTCTAAGTTTACTACTGTGTTGAGAATGGGTTGTTCTGGGGGCAAAAGGAGACAGGGAGAAAACAGAATCATAGCACCTATTTCGCTCTTCCTTTTTTGCTTTGTAGCAATGCTTGCCTGTATCCCAGTGGTTGAGTAGCCTGGTTGCATTATGTTTAAAATGATTCATTGCCTAACGTTTCTAGTTAACACAAAGGATTTTGTTTTATCTTAATTGTAAACACTTTACAAACTAAATTTCCTCTGACATAATGTGTTGTAGAACTTATGTCTAGTTTCCCACCAGAGAAACTCTTACAAAGTCAAGAAATAAGCCTCTATACTTCATTACAGCCTTTGTCCAAATTGTCTAACAATTATGTGACGATCATGTGCACATGGTCTGCATACAAGCAAGCCCCGGAATCTGTCCTCCCTCATTAGCTCGTCCTAAAGAAAAACTTTAAATGGACTACTTTGTAATATGCATTTCCTGAGTTACATGGAGAATATTTCATGAGGATGTTTGTGTGAGATGCTGTAAATTAAGTTTGTGTTGCCAACGTTACTCACTCCCACTTGTTCTTAATCTTTGCAGGGCTGTGCAGAAAGAAGGGAATGTTTCTTGGAACGCCTTAGCTTCTTTATAGGGAACTAATCAGTTACTGTTTCCACTTTCCAGTTTTTCCTTCTTATTGTGTTAATATAACTTGATGTTCATAACTTTGCCAGCCATTTGATACCTGTCACAGACATGGTGGATAGCTTCAGAAGTGCTGGCCCCAGTTTCATGATTTAAGGACATAAGTCTATCATCCACCAAACAGAATACAGTGAGACACTTCAGACAACTTTGCAATCCTTTAATCTGAGAGGCATATCAAGAAGAATAGTATTTAGGTATTCTGTTGTTGTGATAGACACCATGACCAAAAACAACTTGGGGAGAAAAGTATTTATTTCAGTTTACAGCTGTGATCCAGCATGAAGGAAAGTCAGGGCAAGTACCTGGAAACAGTAACTGATGTAGAGGCCATGGAGAAATGCTACTTAAGGCTCTTTCCTCATAGTTTTCTCAGCCTGCTTTCTTATACCATCCTGGATCACCAGCCCAGAGGTGACGCCACACGCAGTGGGTTGGATCCCACTACATCAATCATAAACAAAAAAAAATGCCCTAAAGACTTACTTACAAGATAATTCTATGGAGGAATCTTCTTGATTAAGAGTCCTTCATCCAAGATGACTTTATTTTTTGTCAACTTGACATAATAAATTAGCCATCAAAAGGTCCATAAATGTAAATGACAGTTATTGATATTAAACCTATTGTTTAAGCACTGCGGTATGTATAAAGGTCAGGAATAAAATCTATGGTTAATCTGTGTTATACAGCACTGCCATCATGGAAGTTTATGTGTCCCAGGACATGGTTTATCAGCAAATACTTGAGTGATCATTTCAGTATTGATCATTGTCTGTGATTGTATTACAACTGATTAAGGACACAGCCACTACACAGATATAGTTGTCAAACCTATGTCTGGGAGTAGGACAAACATCTGACATGACAAATCAGTAGCTATGTGCCAAATAGGTAGACAGGCAGTATTTGTTTACATATACTTGAAGAGCCTGGGGAGATTGGTAAATCTCCAGGTAAAACATTTGTTGTACAAGTGAGAGAACTGGTGTACAGAACCCCAGCATCTACATAGGTGCTGGGTGAGGAATGACAGCCCATCCTTACTCCCGGAACACAGGAGGCACAAAAAGGGATCATTAGAGCAAGCTCGCTGTCTAAACTAGCCAAAAGCATGAGTTCAGGTTGAGAATACTCCAGGAAGGCACTTATTGTCATCTTGGATATCCACATGCATGTACCACACACTTGAACCCAAGCTCAATACTGTACACATGATATGGTATTCCCCTCTGTATGTTTTGAATACCACTGGTGAATAAAGAAACTGCCTAGGCCTGTTGATAGGGCAGAATGTAGGTAGGCAGGGAAAACTAAGCTGAATGCTAAGAGAAAGAAGGGCAGAGCCAGAGAGAAGCCATGGAGCCACTGCCTGAGACAGACATGCTGAAACTTTAGCTGGTAAATCACAGCCTCGTGGTGATGCACAGATTAATGGAGATGGGTTAAATTAAGATGTAAGAGTTAGCAAATAAAAAGCTAGAGCGAATGGTTCAGGCAGTTTCTGTGTGATTATTTCGAGGCTGAGCAGCAGGGGAATGAAACAAGTGCCTCCAACACATACATACACGCTACCACACCATACACACCATACATACACGCTAACACACCATACATAGATGGTAACACACTATACACACCATACATACATGCTAACACACCATACACAACAAACATACATGCTAACACACCATACACACCATACATACACACTAACACACCATATACACGAAACATACACACTAACACACCATATACACCATACATACATGCTAACACACCATACACACCATACATACACACTACCACACCATACACACCATACATACATGCTAACACACCATATACACCAATGAACAACGAGCAAAAAGAACGCAACGCTAAAAGATGCCTGTAGGCACGTACTTTTATGGCTATAAAACAACATGATTGAGAAAGAGTTAAGACATTTATTGTTAGAGAAAAAATGAGGGGATGGGTATCTAAAACAAGTACGTATATTTTTATTCACTTTGTATTGGTCAGAAAAGAAATTAGTCAAAATGGGTGGGGGAGACTTTTTTAAAGTCCTTTTCTCAGTTGCATATCTTAGGAGATTATTTGATACTTTTTATCTGGAAATATAATGAGCAACAAAAGGAAGTATTTAAGGCTATAGATAGCGTTTTGTTTTGTTTTGTTTTGTTTTTTGTTTTTGTTTTTTTGTTTTTGTTTTTTTGTTTTTTGTTTTGTTTTGTTTTGAGATAGGGTTTCTCTGTAGCTTTGGAACCTGTCCTGGAAACTAGATCTTGTAGACCAAGCTGGTCTTTAGTTCACAGATCTCCCCCTGCCTCTGCTTCCAAGTTCTGGGACTAAAGGCATGTGCCACCACCACCTGACTAAAAGATAGCATTTGATAGTCTAAACTCATGGGGAAAAAACACAAGGCAATTTTTAAAATATTGAAGATTTGAAAATTAATAATCAAGTCTAGTGTGAAACTGTCTATAAAACCATAACTCTAAAACCATAACATATTTGCCACAGCCAGCCTCTGACCTAACACCAGAGCCATCATGGTTTTGATGAGGAGCTTCAGGTGTTAGGAAGCGGTATCTGTTGATCAGGTAGTCAGGTACACCTGTATTTCTTTTGTCTTTTACTCAGAATTTGAACATGAGACTTAAAAGTCAAGAGCATCTGGCTACTTGGTATTTGTAGATTACTATCTGAGTTGCTAAATTCCTAAATTTGTATATACTCATGATATTCATTTGTTCTTTTTAAAAAGCTGTGTGTGTGTGTGTGTTCCATGAATATAGGTGCTTATGAGGGACAGAAGGGGCTATCAGATACCCTAAAGCTGGAGTTACTGGCACTTGTGTACTCCGCAGTATGCGTGCTGGAAATTGAACTTTGGTTCTCTTCAAGAATAACAAACGCTCTCTTCCACTGAGACATTTCTCCAGTCTTATCATTATCCTATCAATAAGCATTTTTCCAGTTTTTGTTCTAAACCAGGAGCTGTAAAGGCCATGGAGATATGGAAACTTGACTCGAGACTATGTTTACAAAGCACAGTCAGAAGTTTAATTCATAACTCAAGAAGAAAGCATTTCCATTGTTTGGAGAAGATATAAAAAATATTGGTTGTAATTTGTCATCACCAGGGAAAGGCCCATCTTTCCTTGTAATTTGTATGCCCCATTAATTGCAATTAATATACATATACAAACAATTTTATTGTCTCTCTATATAACTATGATGCATTGTATACACCCATCACACTATCACAATTCACTCCACATAGGTGCTAGAGGCTGGAGATGTGGCTCAGTGACTAGGAGCACTTGAAACTATTGAAGAGGATATGAGTTTGTTTCCCAGTACCCATATCTGACTGTTCATAACCACCTGTAACTATAGCTGCAGGGGATCCAAGCCTTCGTCTGCTCTCAGGTAACCGCTGAAGACAACTGCACATATGTAGCATACATTCACACACACATACTCATGCATGTGCGCACACACACACACACACATACATACACATACAGATAGATATAAATACAAATAAATCTTTTTAAAAATGATGTATAGGTTTCCTCTACCTAGCATGTTTTCCTGCATTGTGGGAAGGAAAAGTCCAGGAACCTCAGCCCCAAACAAAGAACTACAGGCAACTAAGGAAGTTGACAAGAGGAGAAATAATCTTCCCCAGGGACAAACACACCAATTGTTATCCAATGTCAAATGGTCAAAATATACAAGTAACATTATATAGGCTGAGCAGGCTGTATTTATGTATTTATGGAAATTAGATATACATATGTGTGTGTATATGTACATTATTAATGGCAAGTGAGGCTGTGAAATTGAAAGAGCACAAGGAGGATTATATGGAAGGAATTGAAGAAAGGAAAGAGTAATGTACTTATACGATCAAAAGCTAAAAGATACGATTTCAAAAAGATGCACAAATACTATTCATGCTCCAATAAAAAGGATTTATAAGTATTTTATGAACAAGTTACAGCAAATAAATTTCACTGCATATGCCCAAATATTCCTGACTTTTCTTACTTTTTTTCACCTAATTTTTGACAAAGACTTTTCTTACTTTTGCATCTGAATCTCAACATCTTTATTTTTAATCAGAACCATTTTGATTAAAGTATTCCTTAAATATCTTCTAACACCTAAAGGATTGTGTGTGTGAGTGTGTGTGTGTGAGTGTGTATGTGTGAGTGTGTGAGTGTGTGTGTGAGTGTGTATGAGTGTGTGTGTGAGTGTGTGTGTGTGTGAGTGTGTATGTGTGAGTGTGTGAGTGTGTGTGTGAGTGTGTATGAGTGTGTGTGTGAGTGTGTGTGTGAGTGTGTGTGAGTGTGTGTGTGTGAGTGTGTGTGTGTGTGTGAGTGTGTGTGTGTACTTACTTATGTACTGGCACCAAGGTAGACATATAAAACTATCCATGAAAACTGAAAATAGGAGAGCATATTGTTACATGCAAAGAATATTGAAAGAGATAAAAAGGATTCTGGGAATTGGAAAATTAAATTGAGAAAAATAGTTATTGAAACCGATGTATGATTAACTCTCTAAATCATGTGGTTGTTTTCTACTAAAGTAATTTTGATATAGGCCAGGTCTCAGAAAACTTAAATTTTTACATAATTTAATGAATCTTATTTCCTTGTATTATCTAGACAGACAGAATAATGTTCCTTACATGGAAATGGGAGAAAACTCCTCTTGCTTTGTCTGGGTGGAGTTGTCTTCCCATTCCTGAGACTTTCACTCAGAATCTGCAGAGAAATGCTGCAACATCCCAGGGGGAGTCCAAGTATATCTCAATATAGACAAGATCTTCTGAGTAAATTGGGAGCATGGGGGGAGGGGGGGTGAAAGGGGAGGGGCAAAAGGGAAGGAGAACACAAGGGAACAGAATGGTGGAGTTGGGAGAAGGACAGAGAGGGAGAACAAGTAAAGAGATATCTTAATTGAGAAAGTCATTATAGGATTACCTAGAAACCTGGTGCTAGGGAAATTCCCAGGAATCCACAAGGATGACCTCAACTAAGAATCTAAGCAATAGTGGAGAGGGTGCCTAAACTGGCTTTCTCCTGTAATCAGATTGAAGACTACCTTAATTGTCGTCATAAAAGCTTCATCCAATCACTGGTGGAATCAGATGCAGAGATTCACAGCTAAGCATTGGGTCAAGCACCCAGAGTCCAAGGATGAAAGAGATGAGCAATGATATGAGAAAAGGGGTCAAGACCATGATGTTGGGAAACCCACAGAAACAGCTGACCCAAGCTTGTGAGAGCTCATTGACTCTGTACTGGCAGCCGGGGAACCTGCCTAGGACTGAACTAGGCCCTTTCAATGTGGGTGACAATTGTGTGGCTTGGGCAGTTTGTGGGTCCACCGGCAGTTGAATCAGGATTTATCCCTAGTGTATGAACTGGCTTTTTGGAGCCCATTCCCTATAAGGAATACCTTGCTCAGCCTTGATACAGGGAGAGGATCTTGGTCCTGCCTCAATGTGATATGACAGATTTTGTTGATTCACCATTGGAGGTCTTGCCCTCTCTGAGGGGTGGATAAGGGAGGGGTGGGGGGAAATTGGGAGAATGGGAGGAAGGGAGGGAGAAGAACTGAGATTAGTATGTAAAATAAAAAAATCTTTCCTTTTTATTTTACAAAAAGAAATACTGCACTATGAATGGCAGCCCCACACAGCTCAACATTATGAGCTCTTGCAATCTACAAAGAGAGTAAATATTTGCAATACCTAATATCTCTTGAGTCAGGATGGAGTAATGGTCTTCTCCATTCTGTATCAGTCTTTCTTTTCCACCTTCATCTTTTCTCATTTAAATATACCTCTGAAGGTTTTAATGCTTTAGAGCATTTGTTAGAACAGAAAAGAGAGAATGTATGCTGCAATGTGTTATCTCAAAAAGAGTTAGCTGAGTAGGGTTGTGGTGGCACATGCCTTTAATCCCTGCACTTGGGAGACAGAGGCAGTCAGATCTCTGTGGGTTCAAGGCCAGCTTGGTCTTGAGAGCAAGTCCCAGGAGAGGCCCCAAAGCTACAGAGAAACCATGATTCAAAAAAAAAAAAAAACCAAACAAAAGAAAAACAAAACAACAACAGCAAAAAGAGTTAGCTGTATTGAAAGTGTTAGATTTTGAAAATTTTCTGGGGCATTATTTCTGTTTCACTTTTAAATACATATTTTCACAATGTGAATGTGACAAAATACAGACTCACAGTTCATGAATTAAGTTTTCCTGTCCTGACCACCCACTCCCAAATAAACAACACAGAATCTTAATATTGATGCTCTGTTAATAGCTCACAATTGTTACTAGTTAGTGCTTGCAACTTAATCCATTTTACTAATCTGGGTTCTGTCCCAAAGCTCATGACTTTAACTCAAACCCATTTTGTATAGTTAAAAATAGAAGTTCTCCATTTTTGTTCAGTTTAAAAGGAGTATTTTAACTTTAACATAGTAAAACAGTTATTTAGTAAAATACAGTTATCAAGTAAGAATTACAGTTACATTATCCATTCCATTTTTTATTTGGCAAAATTAGAGAAAATACTCTATTATCTATCTTGTCTTTCTGAGTCTAAAATTTTATGCCTAATTTAAGTTTTTTCATAACTAAGGAAAACTATAGCTATAACTATCTAGTCTTCAGTGCAATGAAAGACCCCCAGAAGGGTGAAATATTTCCTAATTACAGGGACATTTGACAACCTGGATAATCACCCTAGATTCCTTCACAATATTGAGACATCCAACTCTGGCCTACAAGCCTGGTATATCTTACAGACTTTTCTGAGAGCAGGGAATTTTAAAGGTCTGTCCTACCTTGTCTTGGCAAAATTTGGCAGTTGCCTTATTTTGTCTCCTGTTGGTCCAGTTTGGAGAGTATCTGTCAGTAATTGAGGCCAGGGCAGTGTCTTTACTCATGTGGCTAGCATTTGGCATAAAGAAAACAAACTCCATATGGAGTTTCTTCGATGCTCATCATCTTCTCTTAAGTAGATTGGTGCTGCCAGGAGCAGGCATGTCTCAATGTCATGAAAAATCTTATGTTATAAATTATGTTAAATGTCATATTTTGTAGTCTTTGAAGTGTTCAAAGATTATCTATCTAATTACTCCTGATTATTACCTTGAAAACATACCTAACATCACTATAAGTTTTACCATTATAACTGACTACTAATCTGTATTTCTTAACTATACATTATAATTTTATATGAACTGCATAAACACAATACCCTAAAATAAGAGTAGAAATATACATACTGTATAAGAAAATTTACTTTAAATTTGTATCAATTTATCAAAATACATATCAATGTAAAATATTTAAGACTAGTGGTTGTTTCAAAGTAGATGCAACAATCCATGTTTTTATTTCATCATTTTTGTACTATAGCCCTCCTCTTTTTTTTCTCTGAACCTAATCTCCTTTGTTTGTTTTTTCTGACCATGACCAATAACAATTTGTAACCAACTTCCCTAAACAATGACAAACATCCATATCACACCAAATGACCAAAAAAAAAAAAAAAATCTATCCCACCTCTTAGAAATGTGGATGTGGTATTATCTAGTCTTCTTCCTGTTGTCTGGAGCCTCTGGAATCTTTGGGGGACCTGAGAAAATTAGGATAATGATGAATTTTTGGCTAGAATAGTCTTTGAATTTAGACTATCTCAGCCAGCAGCCTTGAAGTTGTTTTGGATGTAGAACTCTGAGGAAAGTGCAACAGATGCACTCTGAGAGGCTAGATCACCTAGGCCACCAGTTTCCATTTGTGTCTGGTCCCCTGGCTTGAAAACACATGAACTTTTAAAAGTAACATACATATTTGTGCTACCACAGTATGAAATGTGTGGTATGCACAAGTCAGTTAAAGATGAATTTTTGTTTTATATTTGAGCAAGTAAAATATACATCATCTGCTTTGAAGTTCTTCTAGGTTTATTTTTATATCTGTAACTAGGATTTCAAGTGATCTTACCCTATTGAACTTAATTTTCCTTAACCCAGAACAAATCCACATCTTCTCATTTCCTGTGGAAATAAAAGCATAACCTCTCCCCCAAAGCAATGTACCTTTTGACTTAAACTTTGAAGTGAAGACATTTTCAAAATATGCAGGTTGGTTTAATCTAGCAGTCCTCACAATCCAGTTTGCCTAGGAACCAAAAAAATCAAAGACAATATAATAACATACAGGATCCAAACTCTCTGTGTATTTTTAATCTTTGTGTGTGTGTGTGTGTGTGTGTGTGTGTGTTTATTTTATGTTACTACTTTACTATCTTTTTAGGATTTTATTATATATTTTATAAAATGATTGTCTATATCTTCCCTTTTCTCTCCCAAGCCTATGTGTATTTTTAAACACACTGATACATATTTAGAGGGTTTATTTTTTCTTGTGAATTCATCTTTTACTGAGCATCTGTAAACTTTTTGGCTGCATTAGCAAAACTTAAACTACTGTGTAACTTAGAGCATGGCAGACTGGTGGCTGACTTCCCCCCATGGTTCCCTGCAGCAGGAAGATAAAATGGAATCACATGAACAGAACTGAAGGTGTAATAAGAATACACAACCTGTAGGAAGCATTTTGAGATGGATCGTAGGGGGCCTGAGCAGCGGAAGAATGGAGTAGTCATGGCAACTGATTGATGGAGACTTTGTAAAAAGAAAAAAGCAGTTTTAAAGATAGAGTTCTGAGCTCTTTAGGGGCAAATGCCTATTGCCAATCCAGATGGTGTTGTCAAACCAGCAACTACATATAGTGAGTGTATAGGAAGAATTCAGGGGAGATGTTTCATTTTTCTTTTAAAGTTTGTAAAGTCATTACTATTATTAAAAAATAACTATCTTCAAAAACATCACTGATATACAGAGCAAAGATGGAGTAAATTTACCACACAGCAGAACTAAGAAGACTGTAAGAAAAAAAAGAGCAGAAAAACAAAGGCTCTGGAGAAGGGGTGAATTCTGCTCCCACAACTGGATCAGAAAGACAACATCATTGCTATTTTAATGAAGTAATCCAATTTTATGAGAATAAGTGAAATATTTTTTTCCCAAAGAAGATTTTGAGCATGCTGGTGCACCTTCTTTAATTCATGGAGAGATGATAAAAGAAAAGAGTTCCTGTGGGAAAGTTTTGCAATTTGGGTCAAATACCTTTTTTTTTTTAATTTGATGATCTGAAATCCTTGAAAACCTCAATTGAAAAAATATTAATTTTCAGATGATAGGAATTAGGAATTATTCTTCATGACTATTTAAAGTATGTTCTGAAACATTCAGATAACATGAAGTGACAAAATCTATCAGAGTTTAGCTTCTACTTATTTTTTTCCTAGAAATTCTTTAGTGGTGTACCAATAATCTGTAAAATTTTACTAATCATGTATAAGAAATGTGGACAGTGAATGTTTTATGGTAATTTCTTAAAAGCCTGGCTATATAATACAGTTTGCATCCTTATCATAAAAACACTTCTGGAGATACTGTTTTTATGCATGGATCTTGTCGCTTGTATAAGTAAAATATTGTTTTGTGCTCTCGCTGCCATTAAGTGGTTGACAGATTTGGGAATAGAATGTAACAAGATGCCTGTAGTTATCCAAGCTAGGTTTTTCCTCTTCTACAAAATATAAAATCAGCATTGTATGAGTGCTCATCAGATTGTGTGCATGGTGAAATAAACTTAAATGAATGTCCTGAGCCTCCCATTGTATAATTGGTATAGATTTGCAGCACACATTCATAAAACTGGCTCATTCTGTAAAACATGACACAAATGTGATTTTAGGAAGAGGAAAAAAAAAGTTCATTGGCTTGAAAACAATTTCTTCTGAGCCCCGGATCATTTGTCATGGTTTAGGAAGATACACAACTAAAGTGTTAAATGCAACTTTCACCTTCCTACATGAGACGTTACCTTAAGTTGGAGCTGAAAATGACAAAATGAGATTCCATTTGGAAAAAAAATCCCTGCACATTTGGCATGTAGACAGTTGAGAAGAAAAAAATACAGAAATTTATATTGTCAAAGGACTTTGTAACTGGAAGGTGGACAGTTTATGGAATGATCTCACAATCAGTAGGCTACGTAATATTGAGTCTGATAGGACAAATGTTTCTTAGAGATGCAGACAGAGTTATCAGCCTGTGCACTGGGAAAGTGGTAGACTCCCCTTTAACGACAGAGAGATTCCATTGTACTCTCCCATTTGCCTACAGACATCTCATTTTGAAAACAACTAGACAAATTGGGAGGCCATGAGATGAAATTTGATGCAATGATTAAGAGAATGATGAACAGGCATCCTGGAAACATCAGGCAATCAGACACAAATGTAAAACTCCAAGTAAGCAACATTATAGTGTTAATCTCACTACTATGAGTGAATGAAGGTGGAAAATATCAGTGGCTGAAAATGGAGCAAGTCAGGAATCTGCAAAAGTTATTTATTTTCCTTCTAACTGATCATGCCATTACTCATTTATCCTACCAGATGAAATGCACAACATACGGAGCTTGATTCGTTTGAGACCTGCATGAAACTCACTCTTCTTTTAGCAGTGTTCATGAAGCAGAAGACTGTTAAAATCTTCCCAAGAGATGAAAGGCAATGTCCAGTTTATCTCATGATCTAGAATTAATAACAGAATTATTATAATAGTGTTTTAACTTCACATATGTGAAATATATAGAGTATTTAAAGTACCTAACAGACACACAAGGTAACACCTGTGTAAAAGATTCTGCAAGACTAATTTAATGATCATACCTTCACGGTTGTGGAGATTTGGAATATTCAGATTCATCCAGAGCCACATCACTTAGAGTTGTTCTTAGACAATTTTCACAATACTCCAGTAAGGAGCCAAACTGGCTATTGATTTGTGCACTAACTGATTTAGTTCTCACTCCAAGCTTAATGCATTATTGAACAGACCACAATCCAAGAGCAATATCAGAATATGACTCAGAATCACAAGAATGAATGTTCTCATAATTTGAAGGTGATGAGTGATTATGGATATTTCAGTTTTCATTTATCAAAACCATCTGGCAGGAAGAAAAAAAAGCTGGGCGGTGGTGGCACATGCCTTTAATCCCGACACACGGGAGGCAAGGGCAGGCAGATTTCTGGGAGTTCGAGGACAGCCTGGTCTACAAGTGCTAGTTCCAGAACAGGCTCCAAAGCTACAGAGAAACCTTGTCTCAAAAAAAAAAAAAAAAAAAAAAGAAAAAATCTTTCACTGTGCCTGAAAGTGTGCTGCAGGTATTTCTCACAGCCTGAAATGACCAATGTCATCCTAGGACATAGTTATGATAGTAAAATGAGCCAACACAGTGACAGCAGAGTATATATTAGCAGTAATGGAAGTGATCTATTCCATCCTAGAAGACATGGTTAGTCACCAGACACTCACCTGAGATTCTATCTCCACTCTCTTCTCCCATGACTTTTGCTGATCTTCTCAGGGGCTAAAATATGTAGGAGGTGTAGAGTGTACTGGGCTTGTGACTCCAATGACTTCGTCAGTCATCATTCCAAATGGAGTAAGACTTTTCAGTGGTGTATTATTTTTGAGTCTGTAGTGGCTCTGTAACTCCTTAACCATGCTTCTATAAGTAGCCCCAATCAACCTTTTGAATTACCAACTTGGTTTTGAAAGGTATCATTTCTTTGTTTTTTTGGTGTTCTACTTGGCATAAATAGATGTTTCTTTATCTCACTTCAGGAAATTAATGCAACACCAACACACACTAATCTTGTAGAAATAGAATCTATTAATTCTATTAATATAGAATCAATTATATATATAAATATTATATATATAATATAAATATAGGTATAGGCTTGGAAACACATGTGGGCAATAAAAGCCAAAGCATGGGGCACTTAGAAAAGAGATGAAAAAGTGACAACTTAGAAATCAGAGGCAAGATTTAAATATGATTCATAAATGGGAGGATTGTGAAACACACCTGAAAAGTCACCAAAGACATAAATATCTGAGATCTGGACAGAATCAGTAACACAGTTTGGTCTATATGTAAAAAGATCAATGAGAAGTATTTCTATTGTTAGTAACCACTTCATTTAAAACGGAAGTGACATAAGCTATGTTACTTTTGTGTTATCTGTTCTAAAGGGTTTCTGTTCACCGATGGCTTTCCTTTACAGATTTAAAATCATGCTATTTTTGCCTTAGATTCCTGGAGTACCATGCAGTTAAATTATACCGTATAGCCAAGTGTTTTAAAATTATTGAATTTTTAAAATTTAGAGAATTATTAAAATGCCAACTGCCTGAAAACAAGGCTTAATATAGCCTTATGAACAAGATTTGGAGATTGAGCAATAAAATATGCAGGGTCAAATATTCCATATCTGCAATTTGAAAAAAACACATTGAGAGTTCTTTTATTGCATTCTGGGTTTTCATTCCCTCAACAAAAGCAGTGCAGGCTTAAGAAAGGACAGAAAATGAGTTGGAAGCCTTTTAAGCTAAATCATCTAATAAGTTTACTTATTATCTCAGTATCACTCAAGTGAATATGTAAAATTAGGACTTTTATCCCCAAAGTGCAAAGGACTTTCATTATTTGCTCATTTGTAAGATGCAGGCCTGCTTTAATTTTAGCCTAGAAAAGATATGAAGATACAGTTTTCCCTGCTATCTTTTAGGTTTCTTTAATCACAGAGAGAAATCCAGCTGCTCTTGATTATTCCAATTGCTAAGAAGTATGTTTGGACCTTCACTTAGTCTTACCTAGGAACATTACCAGAGCCTTCTAGCAGAAGGCCAGGCAGTGGTAGCCCCATCAAACTACTCAAGGCTAATGATACCAACAGCCAATCAAAGAAATTAGTAACAATGAAAAGCAGAGGTATGAGTTTCATTTGGCATGGTCACAATAGAATAAGGAACAGATAAAGGGCCCAGTGACCTGGGTATTGGAATGAACTTCAGATGTAGATAGAGATAGATTTGATGTAGAATAGATAAGAGGCACACATAATTCAGTTGTCCTCATCAATGTTTTAATTGCTGACACAGGTCTAGTTTAGAAGGTGGTGCTTAGAATTTGTCTTCACTCTCATCACTTGAGTGGAGCAATCTGATTCTCACAAAATGTTTGCTTTTGCTCCAGGTTGTGACTTTACCATCATAGAAAATTACTTCCTTTTTGACACAATCTATTTGGCAATCTGACAGTTGCTTGGAGGTACTTTGAGATCCATGTCACAAAGTTACTTATCTATTAATCTTCTAGTTTCTGGAATTCAAGATGACTCAAAAGAAAAGATCAAGCAGACACATATAGAGTCAAAGTGGGAAAAGATGAAATTAGGCCAGTGGCTGTGTGTGTGTATGTGTATCACTATACATATAATATTCTTCTTGTCATTTACTCTCCATCTTTTTTTCTTTTACTTCATAACTCCTAGAACAGAATTTTTCTTTCTTATATAAACATACACATAAATATTTTCTTTTTTTTCTCTATTTCCTCCAATTTTTCCTGTTTTTTTTTTTTAGAGAGGTATCTGTTTATATGTGATTCTCCTCTTCTAGATTCTTCTAGCTATATCACTTCTAGGTTGACTCCATTTCCCAACATTATGGTAGAACTGCTCTTCTTGAGGTTACCAGTGTCTGGTTTTCCGTTAAGTAACATTTTAACCTATCTGCAAATTCTCTTAGTACTACTTTCATACAAGTAACTTCATGCCTTTGTGGGACACACTCTGCTCTGTACACCAAAGTTCAAGGCTATGTTCATGGCAGGACTATATGCTAATTAAGATCCTTAACTATATTCTATTTATCTGTAATAAATAAATATATTTTGTATGCTGAGTTGTTATCTTCTCTCTCTCTATATATATATATATTTATATATATATATTATATAATATATGGAAACTGTCTTGTATTTTCCTTGTCTAAATACCTGCCAGTCTGTGACCTACTGTTCTCACTATGTGTTCTTCCAAATTGTCATGGAATGCATTATGCTCACAATGCCCCAATAAATGGATAGCTCAAATTATGTTCCAATAATTCAGACATGTTTAAAGTTAATTGATTTGGGGGGAGATTAACTTACTGTAGCCTTCATCAAAAAATAAAATTTCATATTTAACACTGAACATATATTTTATGACTACCTTAGGGAAAGTAATCTATATTTTTAAAATAATTATTGAGGTTATATTATTGGCTTATTACAGTAATTCAAATGTCATAAAATAAGCCTCAGGTATATTAAAAATATATCCTATACTGGGCAACTGCTTCCATTATAGAAGAGTCTATATATTTTTTCTTATTACAAAATAACTAGGAAAACCTTTGCTTTGCATGTATGGTGTAATTCATTTGAAGCAAAAGATTGGTAGTAGGCTTCAAAAGAAGTGGATCAATCAACATGTGCATACAAGTTAGCATCAGTTTACTAAAAACGTTTAGTCTAGCTCCACAAATAGCAGCCAAACATAGCATGAATAAGATAAGTCTCAAAATTCAGTAGGGATTTTAAAAATGCAAATGAGAATTCCTTTTCTTGTATTAACATCAAAAACAGAGTGAAAGGGGAAAGAGTTAAAGTTATTTGGAACTCATTTTGACTCTTTATATAAAAGGTAATGTGATTATGTCTTGGGTGAGAGTGATAAAATATAGGGTCTGGAAGGGTTTAGTTAGAAATTATGATTAGGTCACATGGATTTCAAGGTCTGTTATAGGAAGATGAGTCTCAATGGTGATTCATTGGTGTCTGCAGATGTCATCCCAGAAATGGGGTCTTTGAGGTGTTATAACATTGAGTTTGTAACATTTAAATACTTATGAAAACATATCCCAGTGAAATTATAAGGCAGGAAAACAACCATATTTCCAAGGTTCTGGAACTCTGAGAAATGCAGGCTTGGTACCTATCCTTTACCATGGAGTTAATACTTAAGCCTATGGTGGGGAAATGTTTCCTAACTTGGGATGAAAGGAAGGAGTAACTATTCCTGAAACCTAAGCCAAGATTTGATTACATAAATGAGGATATTTCATGGGTCCTTAACCAATAACAATGAACTAAAAGCAACCAAGGAAGGTTGAGAGTAGAAGAAGTAGTCTTGCCTAGAAAAGAAACCCCAATTGATTGTCCAATATCACATAATCAACCCCCAAAATCATGAGAATACAAGTAACATTTAAAAGACTGAGCAGATTGTATTTATTGATTTACAATAAAAGACCTAGAGATGATGAATTTGAGAGAGAGCAAGGGGAGTATATAAGGCAAATGTTGGAGGAAGGAAAAGAATGGAGAAAATGATACAATTTTCTCATTCAAATTTCCAAAACATTTTTAAAAAATGAAGACAAAGGAGACACATTGGATAACTTTGTTTTGTAGCTTATACATATAGTTCTAGTACTCAGAAGACTGAGGCAGAAGGATTACAAATACAGGCCAATTTGGGCTAGAAAATGACATTCTTTCAACACAAAGAAAGAAACAGATTTAAAGCCACAGAGATTATAGTAACCTATAATTAGGTACATGTTTCCAGAAAAAAATGAAGCTATGTTTGAGGCAGGGGTTGAGAAATGAGTAGGAGAAGACTGTAGCAAGCCTGGTGCTTGGCTGTGGATCTCTGCATCTGCTTCTATTAGTTACTGGATGAAGGTTCTATGAAAATTAGGGTAGTCACTAATGTGATTGCAGAGGAAGGCTAGTCCAGGCACCCTCTACACTATTGCTAGGAATCTTACCTGGGGTCATCCTTGTGGATTTGTGGAAATTTCCTTAGTGCCAAGTTTCTGGCTAACCCCATAATGGGCACCTTTATCAATATATCTCTTAAATTGTTCTCCCACTCCTTCTGTCCCCCAACTCAACCATCTTATTCCCTGATGCTCTCATACAACCATCCTTTCCTCTCTACCACCCTCTGCCCACAGTTTACTCCAGAGATCTTATGCATTTCCCATTCCTAAGGCAATCCGTGTACCACTCTTAGGGTCCTCCCAATTATCTAGCTTCTCTGGAGCTGTGGATTGTAGCCTGGCTATCCTTTGCTTTACAACTAGTATCCACTTATGATCAGGCCAAGATCTTGGAGTTCAATCAAAGAGAGGGAGGAATTATTATATAAGCAAGGGGAGTCAAGGTCATTGTTGGTAGAAGGCCACTAGTTATTTCCTGGCTGCTTAGCTCCGATAACCACACAGAAACTATATTGATTAAATCACTGCCTGGCCCTTTAGCTCTAGCTTCTTATTGGCTAACTATTACATCTTAATTTAACCCATCTCCATTAATATGTGCATCACCATGATGTTGTGGCCTTCCAGCAAAGTTTCAACGCATTTGTCTCTGGCAGTAGCTCCATGCCATCTCCCTGACTCTGCCCTTCTTTCTTCCAGCATTCATTTTAGTTTTTTTTTCCTACCTATATTCCCTGCTCAGGCCTGAGACTGTTTCTTTATTAACCAATGGTATTCACAGCATACAGAGGGGAATCCCACATCACCTCCCCTTTTCTGTTTAAATATAAGGGAAGGTTTTAACTTTAACATATTAAAACTACATATAACAAAAAGTTATCAAGCAATAATTACAGTTACAATATTATATTTATATCTACTTTATCTTTTATCATAGTTAAGGAAAACTATAATTATAATTATCTATTCTTCAACTCCATCAAAGACTCTAGAAGGATATAATATTACCTAAGTAAGTGAATTCAAAAACTCTAGTCTTTACAGAGACATCTTGCTGCCTTGACAGTCACCCAAAGTTCTTCTACAGCATTGGGGTATCCAATCTTCAGGCTACAGGCCCATAGTATTCAGCAGACTTTTCCATGAAGCAGGAAGTTTCAAAGACAGTTCTGTCAATATTGCCAGTTTGTCATTCACTGTTTTCTGTGTCCTGCAAAGTGTCTAGCAGACTCTTTCATGAATCAGGAACCCCAAAGGATCGCCTCACCTTTAGGCAAGTTTAGTAGTCATTTGTCTGTGGGTCCTGCATGTCAAGTTAATCAAGCACTCCAGGCAAGAGCAGTTTCTTGCCCAAATGGCTAGCAAACTCCATAAGGAGCCTCTTCAATGCTCATCTTCCTCCTGAAGTAATTGGTGCTGCCAGTTACACTGGTTGGTGCTTATAATTGTCATGATAAGTTTTACATCTTAATTTAACCTATCTCCATTAATCTGTGCATCACCATGAGGTCGTTGCCTACCAGCAAAGTTTCAGCACATCTGTCTCTGGCAGTGGCTTCATGGCTTCTCTCTGACTCCGCCTTTCTTTCTCCCAGCATTCAGTTTAGTTTTTTTCTGCCTACCTCTATTTCCTGCACAGACCCAAGACAGTTTCTTTATTAACTAATGCTATACACAGCATAGAGATCATGATGGGGAAATCGACAGTGACAGCTGACTCGAGCTCATGGGAGTCCGTGGACTCTAGACTGACATCCGGGAACCTGCATGGGACTAAAATAGGCCCTCTGCATGTGGGTGACAGTTGTGAAACTTGGTCTGTTTGACCTGGCAGTGAGACCAGGATCTATCCCTAGTGCATGAACTGGCTTTTGGGAGACTATTCCCTATTGTGTGATGCCTTGCTTGGCCTTAATACAGTGGGGAGGGACTTGGTCCAGCCTCAACTTAATGTGCCAGACTTTGTTTACTTGCCATGTGGTCTTACTCTTTCTGAGTGGTTAATGGGGGTGAGTTGGGGGGAAAAAGGGGGTAATGGAAGGAAGAGATGGAGGAAGAACTGTGGTTGGAATGTAAAATGAATAAAAAAATTAAAAGGGACTGCAGAAAGCAACTGGAGAATATTTTAAAAAATGTGGAGTGGGTATTCAATAGTGTGAAAGCATCCTGGGAGAAGATATCAGTGATAAGGAGCTCATTACATTCCTCCTTTGCATCCTTTTTCCCCCCACCCACTGATTCCCCTCTTTCTCCCTCTCTCTCGTTAATATATGGGAATAGCTGGATATGGTCTCAACAGACAGACATAGGTAACTGGATTTCCCAATGGCAAGAGAATTAAATGTCAACTAGAGTGTTAGGACTAGAAAGACAATTGCATATGATACAAAGAGAAGGGGCAGCAATAGACAGTGGTGATGGTGGTGACAGAGGTTGACACAGGAGGCTATGACTCTTGTCAATGCTCTGGAATGTTAGACTCTCACAGGTAACTTAGTAGATACATGAGGTTTTTTTTTTTAATCATAGTCACTGTTACCAAAGCCATCTTTCAAGTTCTGACACAGTAGAATATATATATTCTATATATGTATATATATTAAAGGCAAGAATGAAAATCTTAGGAAGAGGTAGGGGTGCTGAAGAGAACTCTTGATTCTATCCAGAATTCCTATCATGAGGTAAACTGTTCAAATGAACTCAGAAGGGCTCCTTACTCACTCATCTTCCAATTCATATATTATTGTTCGACACATCACTGGTTATCTCATAAAGTATCTATTTTGCCTATGTAAGGTGTAAATATTTTAAATCCAGTAAAGAAGAAAAACCCCAAAACAGACACTGAAAAAAAAAACAATTAATAAATGGGACCTCCTGAAATAGAAAAGCTCCTGTAAAGCAAAGGACACAGCCAACAAGACAAAATGACAGTCTAGAGAACGGGAAAAGATCTTCACAACCCCACATCAGACAGAGGTCTGATCTCCAAAATATACAAAGAACTCAAGAAATTTGTCATCAAAAGAACAAATAATCCAATAAAAATGGGGTACAGACCTAAACAGAGAATTCTGAACAGAGGAATCTAAAATGGCTGAAAGACATTGAAGGAAATGTTCAGCATCCTTAGTCATCAGAGAAATGCAAATCAGAACAACTCTGAGATTCCATCTAACACCTGTAAGAATGGCCAAGATCAAAAACACTGATGACAACTTATGCTGGAGATGTTGTGGGGTAAAGGCAACACTCCTACATTGCTGGTGGGATTGCAAGCCTCTTTGGATGTCAGTGTGGCGATTTCTCAGAAAATTAGGAAACGACCTTCCTCAAGACCCAGTAATACCACTTTTGGGTATATATCCAAAGGATGCTCAGTTGTGCCACAAGGACATGTGCTCAGCTAGCAGCATTGTTTGTCATTCAGAACCTGGAATCAACCTAAATGCCCCTTGAGTGAAGAATGGATAAGGAGAATGTGGTACATTTACACAAAGGAGTACTACACAACAGAAAAAAAATAACGACATATTGAATTTTGCAGGAAAACAGATGGAGCTAGAAAACATCATTTTGAGTGAGGTAACCTTGACCCAGAAAGACAATTATCACATATACTCACTCATAAGTGATTTTTAAACATAAAGCAAAGAAAGCCAGCCCACAAATCACAATCCCAGATAACCTAAACAACAATGAGGACACTAAGAGAGACATACATGGGAAGTAGAAAAGACAAGATCTCCTGAGTAAATTGGGAGCATGGGGACCTTGGAAGAGGGTTGAAGGGGAGGGAAGATGATGGGAAGGGAGCAGAGAAAAATGTAGAGCTCAATAAAAATTAATAAAAAACATTTGGGATTAACTTGGAGTAGAAATGGGGAATCCAAGTGTAACTGTGGGTACTGGGTTTTTTTTGATTCTTCCTTAGAGATGTGCAAGATTGTGGTGATTCACCATGACATGATCAGTTCATTTTTGGTTGGCACACTCTCAGGTCCATTTCAGTAGTTGTAATAGGAACTGCATTCCAGACCACATTCATTCAACACAGGAAAAATTATAGTCTAGTATTTGACTAACCCACGTTCTGCAAGGTTCATGAAAACGGTAACAGTGTTTGTTTTTATTGCACTGTCCTGGGTATCAACATATTTAGTTATCCACGTAATAACCTTATGTAATAAATATGATTCTCATTACATGAAAAACGCCACAATTTATATAGAATTATTAGGATTGCCAAAGAATAAAGGTGATGGATGAGAAGGATGGAAAAAAGAGAAATAGGAGAAGAAACAGGCAGAGCTGAGAGAGATTTCTGAAGGCTGTAATTCGAACTCAAGGATTCATAGCTTTGCCATTGAAGCCCAACCCTCTTCCCAAAGATTAATGGGAACAGAAGATGTCTCTAGCCTCTGAATACTGGAATCCATGACGTCATGACATGCTGTTTAAATGCATCACATGCACTTTTGCCATCAGAACACATTTCTTCCTTCAATCTTGGAATCAGAACTTATTCAAGGAGGCTGAGATTTGAATCATTCTTCTTCTTGGTAACAGACTAGAGAAAGGTCTCCCAGGGCTTTTCCAGAATTTCCCCTGAAATATAGTCTTAAGTGTCAGTTTGACTTGTTGATATTCTCTCTTTTCACACAAAAAGAGGGTCTGGCTTAGATTTCAGCTGTTAGCAAAACACCATCATTGATGGTGGGCCACTGTGTAGTGATCTTTCCCTCTATTTCTGTAATCCTACAGTGTTGTTAAGTTCGTATCTGCCTGCTGAGTAATTTGTCCAACGTGATGAAAATTGGCCAATGACAAGGGTGATCTTCAAAGGGCAAGTTCAGCTCCGACCAATGTTCTTAACTGCTGTATTTTACCTCCTCTTGGGGGAATTTCCAAACACAGTTTACTCAGAACAAAGAAAGGGATTGGCCGTTTTAATGAATGCCTATATCCTCACCTCTGGCAAAGTTAGTAAGAGGAGGATTTCCTTCTGCTTCCAAAGAATTGAATTATTTTTTTTTTGGGTGGGGGGAACAAGGATTATAGCAATACAGGATAGGCTCTGTTTGAGGATTTTATTATTTTTGTATGAACCTCCAAGCGTTTGGAAGACATAGTTGCCACTTTTGACACTATCTGTTTCACTCCTTGTGAAACTCACTAGATTCATTATATTATCTCACAAACTAATTCAGGCTGATGTTCGGCATCATTTTTACCTTGATTCTGCCTCTCAATATGCCCAGGATGTCCTTTGTTTGGTTCTGTTCCTGTGGAGGGAGGGGTAGAGTTCTGCCCACCTGTGCTGGTGTCCTTAGGAGGCTACCCAGAGGTTCCTCTGTCACCACAGCCTCAGGCTGACACTCGCATAATAATAGACAGTGCTGCTAGAGGACCTGCGAAAGCACTCCAATTCTCATGTCAACTGTGTCTGAATTGCTTTTTTAAAACAGAAATCTGTGACAGATCTCACCACGGACCTCTGATTAGCCAGATGACATGTAGATAAGGTTTCAGGTCCTACTACAGAGAATGAAACTGCAGGGTCTGTCACCAATCTTCTCTTCTTGAAGCTACTTCTTCATCCAGAGGTGTCAAGAGGGCAAGTCTCTAACAAAGGGAGTGCAGAGAGAGCAACTGCTGAGCCCACCGCACTGCAGAAGAGACATAGGCAGGAACAGAGGTGAAAGTGACAAAGAGGGGCTGAAGCTGTGACCCAGAAGTCCTGCAGGGCTCACACAGGCTTCACAGAGTGCTGAGTGCCCTAGGCAGGATGCCCCAAACCCATGCTCTGTTCCCAGAACCCTCTGGCCCTCATTTCCAGATATGCAGAAATGGTCTCCAATCCAGTTTTGACAGATACCCAAGCAGGGAATCTGCAGTCTCTATGCATGCCTTTAAAATGTACTAGTCACCACTAGGTAGTAATTAGACATCTGTGTGTTTTCTTATACCTGAGAGTTTCAACTATCACGTTTTCTGTTGTTGGATGGGGTCAGGTCATTAAAATTTTCAGATCCAGTGAGGTAGCCATATGTACAGAATGTACAGACATCCTTTATCTCTCTGTCTCTGTTTGTCTCTCTCTCTCTCTCTCTCTCTCTCTCTCTCTCTCTCTCTTCCTCCTTCTCTCTCCCTATCCCTCCCTTCTCTATTTCTCTCTCACCCAGACTGGCTATGTAATCCTCCCACCTCAATCTCCCTTGTGCTTGGGCTATAGGCATGTGCCACCCAACCACCTCATTTTTTTAAAGGTTTGTTTTATTTTACATGTAAGAGTATTGCCTGTATGTGTGTATGTCATCACACGTATTCCTTTGTCCCGGGAGACCAGACTGGGCCTCAGATCTCCTGGAACTGTAGATAAAAGAATTTATGAGCTGCTTTGTGCATCCGTGAACCAAACACTGGTCCTCTGAAAGAGCAGTAAGTGCTCTTAACCACTTAGTCATCTCGTCTGCATCAGCTCAAGTTTTTATACCACGTTTTCTTTAAAATCTTCTCTTACTCTTCTGTACTTTCATTTCTCTCATCGTAACAGAAAGTGTTGTGCAGGAGTCACAAGCTAGACTTGTATGTTTCAGCCAAGGAGAGAGGAGAAGGGGGTGGATTTTAACCATCACCATGTTTAGACACAAAACAAAATGGATGACAACGCTGATATTTGACATTGATATCGGCAGAGACTGTAAAAACCTTGGTTTTATGAAATCGACATTCGTTAGGGACAAAAGTGTCTTCTCACCAACTATTATGTTTTTCCATATTTGAAAGCTGAGGCTAGCAGTTCAAGTGATTGACTAATTTGTTAAAAGACCTGGGTTACACAAGAATGCTAGAGCTAGGACAGCTTACATTCAAGGATGGACTCTACTGCTAGTTTTTCAGGTACAAAGCCTGAACTTCCCCATCCTGATTGACAGAGTTTGTTTTCACATCTATAAATGTGTCTAATGATGGTTACATTGTATCATTTTGGGGAACGTTAAAGAATGTGAGTATGAAAAGCATTTGAAAGTAGTCCACACATCAGCCCACTACGTTGATCGAATATGACTTTGACTTCGCTTCTAGAACAGAAAAACCTTTTCTTTCTGTTTCAGACCAAAGACTCCAATTTTGATAACTTAGACACTGATCTTTTTTTGCAAAAATTAGTTCTTTATGGCCTGAGCATGTATACACATGTGTTTCTTGTGCCCACTGCCAGTGAAAATCAAGAAAAAGTTAACACTTCAAGGTGGAAATAAGTGCACTATTTATCCCTTACCCTTAGAAAATGCAGCACGATGTAGGGACAGAAAAATAGTTTACCTGTAATACATCAAGTAATCTTTAATAAGACTAGGAGGCTTGTGCAATCTGAATATTCAACAGTTTCATAATCTTTTTGGAAGAAAATAAAATCTGGGATACTATTATAAAGTATCAAAATCATTTACGTAGAATGAAAAAATGCCATAACAAGGTAAGTAGTCATAGATATATAGGTGTGTAGATGCATGTGAGAATCAAGTAACACTCTATATAACTGCAAAGCAAATCTAATAAATTTAATATGATTTTCATTAAAGGGATATTTTTTATATTTATTTGCATGATATGCGCTATTGAGAATACTGCTTCCATTTGAACAGTACACCTGTGAGACTGGCAGCAGTATATTTCTCCTTCACTGAATACGAACTTCTGATCTGATACATGCAGGTATAGAACATTCTTAGAGTGATGGGCCACTGGGCCATGCTTTTTCAAGTGTATGGAGCAACTCATCTAAACATAGGAGAGACTCTAAACCAGTGAATTTTTTGACTAATTTGATTACTGTATTCCTATTTTAGTTTTATTATTCTTGAATTCCAAAAGAATGACAATTGTAATTTGAGCAATAATAAAAAAAGTTAAGACTTTTGCAAACTTTACAAAAGTTCATTTCATATTTCTGAAAACTTTTGTCAGACCCTCTGAGAAGCTCGTGGAAACAAAGCCTTTAAGTTTTAAACTTTCTTAGCCTCTTGGCACGTTAAGAAAGTATAAAAGAAGAAACTGAATATTAAAAAGAAAAATGAAGGGGGTAAAATAGGAAAAAGAAAAAAATTAATCAAATGCTTCTCTGAAATAAGCACCATGATGCTTTTTTTTTGGTAAAGGAGGATGGTAAGTGATGTTTTTAATTCCTTTTAACCTGTATATTTCCATAGTAACCAATCACATGTGGTTACTATTCATACACTATAAATACTTTGTAAAAACAACTTAATGGAGTAATGAAAAATACATAGATTCTTAGTGAAGGAAAAAGACTATGGATTTGAGAGAGAGCAATGAATCTTGACTGGGAGGGGCTGGGGGAAGGAAAGAAAGGGTGGTTATGATATAATTATGTTGTAATGAAAAAAATAAAATGATTATTATTTAAAATTTTAATTTTGGTTTCAAGAGAATTTTAGTCCACTATGGCAGTATGGCATGGATGATGAAGTCATTCTCTCTGTGGTAGTGGATGTCTGTTCTGGCTGGTGTTTGCATGAGAAACCTAGGAGGCAGAGTGCTTGAGGCCATGAACCAGCAGAGAGTTGTTCTCGTGGACTACTTCTATCCTCCAAACATTACATCATACAGGCTCCAGACAACTCAACATATTGCCTCAAGCTAAGGACAGGACATTCAAAAATCAAGTCTGTGAGAGACATTTCAGACTCAAATGGTAACAATATACAATTTAACTTGAATTCTAAGTAACTGTACAAGATGTACTATAATTGTTAATTTGCTGTTTTGAGATCTAATCATTTACAGGTGGCCTTCACCATTCTTTTACATGGGAAAACAGGCTTTACAATAATGGTCATTATATCAGCCTACTTCTTATCACAAAATATCTAACAAAGATATATTTAATCTCTTTAACATGTAGCAATTAGAATAATCATTCATATACTGTCTGATTTTGTTTTGTTTTGCATTGTTTAGTTTACTTCATTTTAATGAGGTTTTCACATAAGTTGCTACATAGCTGAAGCTGACTTTCAACTCTGAACTTCCTCTTTCTACCTCCAAAGTGCTGAGATAAAAGTTATATACCACTATAGGCTCAGCAAAATATTTTATAGTAAAATGAATTAGTATCAACAAAACTTATTCTATACTATAAAGTGTATAAAGTTATATATTATATGTTATATCTAATCTACTTTAAGGAAAATACAACCAACACAGGGTAAGGAGTTTTGGCTAGGTATGGTGGTACATACTAGCACTTAGCGGATGGAGACAGAAGAACCAAGAATTCAAATTAATTTTTTCCTACACAGAGAGTTCTTGGAATGCCTGCACAGCATGGAGCCCAGTCAAAAGAACAGATGAAGAAAGAAGAAAAGGGAGGAAGCAGTGGGAGGGGCAGCAGGGAAGTCAATATTACTACTATCTATTCAATTCTTACTCAAATTGAACCATTTTCCTAATATTCATTTAACCACTGTTTGTGCTCATGTTGAAACTATTCGTAGATACTATGGTTTCTTCATTTCTATTTTAAGTTAAGATTGATGAGAATTGGAAAGCCAGATCAGCAGATAAGCACATGTGAAACTACAGCAGAGCATTCAAGTTCAATTCCTGTCTGGATCTGTTCTCTTAATGTCTCTCATTAGAAATGAACAGGCTTTTAAGATATAACAGCAAAACATAACAAAAATACGGTCAGATAAAACAAAAACCATCATATTCAAGTTGGACAAAGCAAACCAAGAGAAGTAAAAGAGTCCCAGAGAAGGCAGAAGACTCCGAGGCCTCCTTGTTCACTCACTTAGTAGCCCCAACAAAGCACTGAACTGAAAGATATAATATATGTGCTGAGGACCGGATGCAGAACTTGTAGGCCCTGTGCTTGCTGCTTCAGTCTCTGGGAATTCATATGAGCTTTGATCTGTTGATTTAGATGCCTTGTTCTCCTAAAAATGAATCTTAAAAAAGTATTATTATTAAAATAAGGGGGCTGGAGAGATCGCTCAGCAGTCAAGAGCACTGGGTATTCTTCCACAGGTCCTGAGTTCAATTCCCAGGAATCACTTGGCTGCTTACAACCATTTATAGGGGAATCTTATGCCGTCTTCTGGCAAAAAGTACATGCATATAGAGGGCTGATGCAGAAAATAAATAAATCTTTTAAAAATGTTATTAAAATTAAATGAAATAAAAAATATTGCTTGTGCAGTTATTCCTATTAAAATGTAAAGATTTTTCCTTTATCGTTAGTGTATCTACAAACTATGCCTTCTAGCCATTTCACATGTAGTTTCTTGTAATCTGCTTCGTACCAATAGCCAGAATTTTTGGTAAAAATCAGCATGTCTCTGTCCTTTGCATTTTCTGCAGATTGGAATCAAAAACTTTATGGGATTCAGACTTGCTGTGACTGAAAGGACCATACATGTTGCATTTTCTCTCAGGCAGAAAGTGTCTCTTGTCTGGATTTAACTCTTTGTAATGTGAAGTTAATTTATTGATTACTGAAGAATGCAAAAGAATAATAGCCATTTTAATGCTTTTTAACATTTTAATGTAGTCATCTACTTTTGGCTGGGATAAAATGTGATTTTTTTTTAAATATTTGCATTTGGAGTACAAAAAATATACACCTCCCAAATCCCTTCTCCAACCTCTACTATGATGCTTTGATATTCATTCCATTTTGTTCTCTGTGTTTAGCTTATTTTATTTAACATAAACAAAATGTCTTCCATTTTGCTTCAAGTGATAGAGTTTTATGCTTCTTTAGAAATGAGTAATATTGAAGACAATAAAAAGTTGAGTATATGTACCAAATTTTTATCCAGTCATCTAATGATAGGAACCTAGGCTTTCTCCATATCTTGGCTATTGTGAGTAGTGCCATGATGAACTGTGACTGCAAATAACTCTTTCTTGTACTGACTTCATTTCCCTCAAGTATATATATATATTGGAATGCTATAGTAATTTTAGCTTTTCTGGGGAGCCTGAATAACCTTCCCCACTCCGGTTGTTCTAATTCATATTCACGGCCACACTCATTAAGTTGTAAGTTTCTTTCTCTCCTGTGATGGAATTTATCAATTATTTGGGTTTTCTTTTATTTAAGACATGGCTGTCCTTGAGACCTCTATTAGCCAAGGATACTAATGCTAATGTGTCCAGAGTGCTAGGATTACAGGGTTATGTCACCACTCCCAGTTGTTTATTTATTTTATTTATTTTTATATTAACAACCATGTGAGCTTGGATAAGATATCTCACTAAGAGGAACTAACAGTTTCTGAGCAATGTAAAATAAGAAATGCATTTTTTTAAAAAAAACATAATGCTCATTTATATTATTTCTGTTTCTTTGAAAATTATCAAAATGGTGATATCTTGATTCTATTTATTTCCTTATTTTTTGTTTACTAACTTGAACTTTTTTATTGCATTAAGTATTTCTCATTCATTATCTTATTATTTGGAAATAAGGAAAAGATACTTTAGTCTTCATATACAAGCTCTTAAAGAAATATTTTTGCCTTATTTCATTACCTTCTGAAAGTGACCATTTAAAAAAGTTCATTATAAATCTTTAGTCTTAAAATCTTATATATTTAATTGTATAGAAATTATTCTTGTTGAAGTTCAAATTGCCCCATATTTGGCCTATAGAAGACTTTTCAAGTTGTTTCTTGAATCTAATGTGGTCCTTGAGATGCTTGCCTACTATGTAATATCGATCATTTCGTATATTACTATGTCAAGCTTAAGATCTGTTCTTTATTTATGGGATAAAGTTTCATTCGATGGGAAAGATATTCTGAGACCACTGACTCAGCTTTGATCCTGTTCCATGCATCATTCATAGTTGTGTTGATAATAATTTCTGACATTTGCGATGGAGACATTTTGAAAATGTATGTCACATATCTAATTTGATCTTTTTATTTCAAAGTTCACATTTTATTCTTTTTCATATAAGGAACAGTGGACTTTAAAGACAAGGAAGATGGTATATTATCTTAATTTTTTTAGTCTCTTTAATTCTTGCTCCTGATAGTACACTCTACAGACAGCTAGAGTTGTTATCATAGTAGAGCTACTAAGACTGGCCATGTGATTGGCTACTGTCTCTCTCATTATCCTACATGTTTACAGCTGCATATTTCTTTACTGTGGTCATTATATAAAATTCTCTCATTTTTATTTTTAAGTATATATTTATTTATTCATGTGGAGCCCAGAAGAGGGTGTTGGATCCCTTGTAACTGGATTTATACATGACAGTGAGCCTCCAAGTAGGTGCTGGGACTAAAGCTCAGGTCGTTCCGAAGAGCCGTCAATGGTCTCAGCCACCAACCTACCTCTCCATCTTTAGATTTTCATTTGTTCTCAAATTTATAATAGATTTATGTAAGAAATGACCATTCTTGGTCCATATAACCATTTTTCTCTAGTCATATTTTTAAAAACTTGTTTCTTTGTATAGCTTTCACAAAGTGGGTGTAATTCACTAAGTCTCTGTGAATCAGGAAAGATGTGCCCTTTATTGTTCAAAGTTTTATTTTAGCCTGGTATAGTAGCACACACCTTTAATTCCAGAACTCAAGAGACTGAGGAAGATGGATCTCTGATAATTGAGGTCAGCCTCAAACATGTAGCAAGTTTCAAGCCAGTTAGAGATAAACAGAGAAACGCTGTCTCAAACAAACAAACAAACAAACAGTTCAGTTTGTTAGATATACAAGTCTTGACACTTATTCCCTTGTGGTCCTTCCTTATCTTCTGGTAAGAAGTGCTTGCAGTCTGAGGCATCAGTTTAGGAACTCATTTTAATGCTGTGTTAGTACTACTCCTCTTAAAATGTAGCCAAAGAAAATTTAGCCCTCTTTGTTTCAAATATGCTAGAACTGAAGGAAATCTGGTGCCGATAAGCTGCACATACTTGTTCCTCATTTTATTTTCTACGTGTTTGACTCAGTTACATGAGATGATTCATGTGATTTTGCCAGTTTAATGGAATACTTTCTATCTTCTTTGTATTATCCCAGGACTGGCTACCTGGTTATGAAGGCTTTTCATGTATTACTAGACATGAATATCTAGCATGGTCTTTGTTACTGTGGTGTCATTTTGTGCTCTTTAAGCATATCTTACACTTAGGAAAAGTCAAGTGAGACATTTCATCTCAATACTGATTTATTTCTCTTTTATTATTAATTATTTTTGTTAGAATATAAGATCAATTTCAGGACCTTTGCAAGCTTTACAGTTTTCTTATCTGTTTTTAGTATAATGTTGAAAAAGTTAGTGGCTCACTGCCCTTTGAGATAGTTTTGCTGTTTACTGCTCCATTTATGTCTAGTTAGTCCTTCCTCTTTCTTAATCTTTGCAGATTCACCCAGTCAATACAGACCCCTATTGCTTGTCCTTCCATGCAGGACTTCTTGGTGGCTGCTTCCTTTCTAATATCCACGGAGGCCAGGCTCTCCCCACTGCCCTCCAGTGATATACGCTGTATCCTTGCACTCATGAACAGTTGGAAAAACAGAGAGTGCTTCCAGTTTCATAAGGCACTTTGTAAAACCCATCAGATATCTGTTATCCATTTTGCAAGTCACCTTAGCATGCCCAGTTGCCTGTAGTTTCCCCCTTGCTGTCTGCTCTCATCCTCTCATAGTGTCTGATAGCATACAGTGCTTATTGCTGCTGGTATATTTCCTGTATTTCCTAAAAATACTTTGTCACATTTATTTTGTTGCAAATAATGTTATTTGGCTTTCATAAAACTTGATTGCCCAATTTTCTTCTTGTTTTGATATGGAAATCTGTTGAGTCAAAAACACATCATAGTTCTGTTGCTGTTTTTTTGGAATCTTCCAAACTTAAAAAAATTTAAGTCACTTCTGCTCATTTACAAACTTAAAATACATCTTCCTAAAAATTATGATTTGAAAATATTCAAAAGCATCTCGTATAGCAGTAGAACTTTTATGAATTGCTTTGAAAATCCATTGTAAGCCAGAAACATTTCAATAATGATTGCTGGTAGACATATTTTAAACTGATATTTTGATTAATTCTTTGGAAATTTAATACATGTGTATAATATATTTTTATTCTATTCATCCCCACTCTTGCTTCTATGACCTGCTAGATGCACTTCTACCTCTCCATCCCTCCCAATTTTGTGTTCCCTCTTTATTTTTCAAACCCCACTGAGACAAAACCTAATTTGTGCTGCCCATATCCACTGAAATGTGTATACTTGTGAAAATTTATTTAAAAAATATGTTTTAATGTGCTCTTTTCAAACCTCTTTAGTGTTAATTTTCCCTAACTTTACACTTCCTCCTCCATTCTAATCCCCCTACTTAAACCTCCTTGCCCACTATTTTCCCTTTTTCCTTCATATCAGCTGTGTTCTTCTATTCCTCCTCCATTAAGATCTTTATTCTTCTTGGATCTAAACTCCTTAATTTTGTAGGAATGCCATGTTAAACTCACAGATCCAAGGGATTTACCATAGATTCCTCATTAAATGTTCATTCTTTCGTGTGTCTATGTCTGGGTTACTTCATGCTGTATGCTGTTTTCCAATTTTATCATCTTACCTGAAAAGTTAGCTTTATTATTTTGTTTTTTTTATAGCCAAATAAAACTCCTGTGTATAGATGCTATGTTTTTATTGTCCTCTCTTCAGCTGTTTAACACCTAGACTGTTTCTATACCTTAGCTATTGTGAATTAAGAAGCTGGATATGCATGGGCACTTATCTCTGTGGTAGGCAATAGAATCTTTAGGGTGTATGCCCAGAACTGATATACCTGGGTCATATGTCAGGTATAGTTCTAGTTTTATTGAGGAATCACAGTTCTGGTTTCAATATTGCCTACACTGGTTTGAGCTCTATAGGTTTGTGCTGTGGGATAATTCTCTTGTACACTTTAAAGATTTATCACTCATTTTGGTTTAATAAAATGCTTTTTGGGCAATAGCCAGGCAGAAAGTATAGTTGGGATAACACGGCTAGTAGAATTCTATGAAGAAGAAAAGCAGAGAGTCTGTCACCAGTCAGATGTAGAGGAAACAAGATGAGACTGCTTTACTGAGAAAAGGTACCATATCATGTGGCTAAATATATTGTGGGTTAATTTAAGTAGTAAGAGCTAGTTATCAATAAGTCTAAGCCAGTGGCCAGTGTTCTAATTAATATAGTTTCTGTGTCATTATTCAGATTAGAGAAGCTGGAAAATGAAAGCACAGTCTGTTTCCAGGCTTATTTTCTTGTTGAAGTGCAGTCTTCTTGTATTGACATATTCATTGCTTTCCCATTGCTGAAATAAAATATGATCAAGGCAACTTCAGAAAGGACAAATGGCTTATAGTTCCAGGGAGTTAACTGACATAATGCCAGGGGCACCTTGGCAGCAGACAGGAGCCATGACAGCAGGAACAGGAAGCTGATAATTCACATCTTTAACTGCAAACACAAAACAGAGGGAGCAAATCAGAGGATGGCAACGTACTTCCTCCATCAAGGCTACACTCCTGAATCTTTTGAAACAACACCACCCGGAGGCAAAGTATTTAAAAATCCCAGACTGGGGAGCAATTTTTATTCAAGACACCACACTTGCCTATGCTTAACTCTACCATTCGGGTTCCAGAATTCCCCAACTTCATCTTCTCAGTAGTTGGTAAGATAAATGACCCCTACTGTGATGGGTTATTCAAAATGGGTGTTTGTTTTTTTTCAGTGTCTTATAATTGATATTTCATAATTTTAATTTTGAGTACATACTGAACAAACTCCTCAAAGGAGTAACTTACTTATCATCTCTAAGAACAGGGCATTTGAGGAAAACCTTGTGTTTTCCTAAGGATAAAGCAATATGTAGATGACTGCATCTGCTTCCATCAGTTATAGAGTGTAAGTTCTATAATGACCATTAGGGTAGTCACTACTCTGATTATAAGGGAAGGCCAGTTCAGGCACCTCTCCACTATTGCTAGGAACGTTAGCTGGAGTCTTACTTGTGGTGGTAGGAACTCCTGGAGCTTAATTGAAGAGAGGGTGGTGGGATCATATGAGCAGTGAGGGTTAAGATCATGATTGGGAAAACAGAAACAGTCCACCTTAGCTACTGGGAGCTCGTGGACCTGGAGTGAAAGCTGGGGATCCTGCATGGGACTGAACTAAGCCCTCTGAATGTGGGTGACAGTTATGTGGCTTGACAGACAGTGGGGCCAGGACTTATCCTGGTTGCACAAACTGGCTCTTTGGAGCCCATTCCCTACAATGGTATACCTTGCTCAGCTTTGATATGGGGGGAGGGGCTTGTTCTTGCATCAACTAGGTGTATCAGACTTTATTGACTCCCCAAGAGAGGTCTTATCTCCTCTGAGGAGTGGACGGGGGATAAGATGGGGAAAGGTAAGGGGTGGGAGAAGGGGAGGGTGGGGGAATTGGGGTTAGTAAAATTTCAGAAAAAAATTAATTAAAAAAGAAGCATGTAATTGATCTGAGGAAGTGGCAGTGTAAATAAAGTACATGCCATCCAAGTGTGAGGATCAGAGTTCAAATTCTCAGAACCACTTGTGAAGCTGGGCATTTTAGTAAATATCTCTAATCCCAGTACATCTAATGCAAGAACCCAGCCAGAGACAAAAGATGCTCAAAAGCCAGATAACTTAACATTCACAGTAGCAAACAGTAATTGACTCATTCTTAAACAAGGTGGAAGGCAAGAATCAACAGCTAAGGTTATCTGACTCTATGTGAACCGTTGCATGTTGTGCCCATACTCCTACATGAACATATACTCACATGCACTAGTAGATTAAAACAAGAAATGCATTACTTAATTGGCCTTGAAAAGTGATTCTGCTTTGTGCAGATGAAATTGAAAAAAAAATCCCATTTAAAGCAAATCCCATCTTAATATTTTGCTCCATTTGATCAAACATGAGTCTTCATTTCCTTATTTTTAGATATATACATACTTTGCTTCCTGTTGCAGAGAGATGTGTTGCATTTTGCTGTTTGTAGACATTTCTAAATATTTTTATCTAAGTGGTTTATTCATGGCAGATATGAGAAGTCAACTCTTGGGAAATCCTGTCCCTTGGCAGATAGCCAGGCATTTGAGAGGAGATGGTCTTTGTTAAGTGTGCTCAAGACCAGACTGAGACCATCAGGCCTGTGAAAACTGTATTGAAAGACCCTCAGAGTGGTCTTGTCACCGAGGAGCCCCCAGGTTCAATAACCAGGCCGTCAGATGCAAAAGCACGAGGTTTATTTCATGATTGTGCAAGCGGGTGCCCAGCTTCGGGATAGCTAAGCACCCCGAGCATTCAGGCAAGCAAGCTTTTATAGACAAAATCACAAGTTTTACATGAATTATAATATGGGGTACGGGTACAATTAGGATTGGTCTAGACATTCAAACTAGAGTTCAACCCGGAAAGAAATTAGCATAGTTCAGCCTATTCCCAGAAAAACCTTGAATATGTGACATCCTGCCTGTTCCATTGTGACTCAGATTACAGTCTGGTAATCATTCGCTAAAACCAGTTCTGATAACCATCTGCCTAGAAGACTTGCAACTGGTCCTGTTAACTGTTAGTCTTCCTGCCCAGGAGGAGAAGGAAGAATCTGCTGGGGTGCAACAGCCAAACCTGTTTGTCATGCTTTGTAGTTTTCCATTACCCAACTCATTCAGTTCGTTATGAAAAATCAGTTGGGGTCTTTCATTATGAGTAAAGTACTTTGGCCTTTTGAAAGACAGATGTTCCTTGGTTGTGGTTTTGAAATCAAGTCTTAATCTCCACTACAGACCTGCAGAAACAATCATCATTACATCTTTTGGCTTAGCTGAGGAACTGACATTGAACTTCAGATTTGCCTATGGAACTGTTTTCCTGACAAGGAGTCACTTACTGCCATGGCATCTTTTCACTTGATTATTAAGATTCCCTCTTGTTGTTCTCCCCTGAGCTTTAATTACAGGATAGCAGCATGTTCAAAACATGCTGCCAGGTTTCTCATTGTACAGGAGACAGAGCATTTTCGCATCCCCTGCATGTCCTTTATCCCTCCTATTGATTTCCTAGGCAATTCTGTATTGATTTTATCTTCATATTTCAATGCCTCCTTGGTCTTTTTTCCCTCTTATTTCTCTGAGCTCTTAGAACTCTGGCTTTTTCCTTGATCAGTCAGGTCATCCAATTACGATTTATGTGTGATCCTTTTTTTTTTTTTGCCACTCAGAGGACTCTCCTTGATCCAGGCCAGAGCCCAAATATCCTTAACAAGATGACTTTTATCTAAAACTCACATTGGCTTTCTAAACCAGGGCCAGCAAAAGGTGTGAAAGGGACACATAGCTAGAGACCTCCTGCCTAACAGTGCCATTTACTATCTGTCTTAGCTACCCCCCTCAGCCAAATAGTCACTATCTGAGCCACTCTACTTCATACTGGTGATGTGGTTTCATCTGGGGGCTTTGTTTCCATTAAGCAACCAATAGTTTCTTGAAAATTATATCTTAGCTTCTCTTGATAAAAATTAAAAATGACAAATAAAATGGAAATAAATACCAACAAAAACAGTAGGTTTTCAATTGGAGCAACATCCTAATAGTATCCATGGAGAGATCCCAGCATCTAGTTCAAGGCAGAGTGTTTCTATGGATAAAACAATTTAGCTAAGAGGAAAATAGTAAATGACACCTAATTTTAAATAAAGCATGTATATACCTTCTGCTGGATGAGTTTAAGAAGGTATAGGTTTGGTCCAAGAGACCAAATCAAATGAATATCATGCATATTTCACAAGAACTTGAAATTGATGAAACCTGAATTCACTATGGAAGAGTGGAGAATCAAAATCTTTTATTTTAATAATGGATTGTTTAAAATTCTTTCATGACCTGAGGAGATAGCATGACTCTGAAGCAGAAGGACCTTAGATTAAGTACCAGAACTCACATAAAGCATGGTGAGCATGATGGCTTACACACAATCCTGGTACTGGGAAGGCAGAGGTCAGCTGACTTCTGGGGCTGGTGGCCATGCCTCCTTAACCAAATCAATGAAACTCAGAACAAAAAGAAACCTTGTTTCAAAAAAAATAATAAAAAGATGGATAGTATTTTGAGAATGAAGCCTGAGGATGACATCTGGCTTCCAGATGCACACACGTGAGTGTGTCACCAAGAGTAGCTGTGATGCACACGCATTTACTATGTACTCTGAGAACTGCAAAGATAAGGGTATGGAATTGTAGATTTTATTTTCGTCAGACAAAAGTTATTCTGAGACTTTGCTGTTGTTGCTCTTCTTGGTTGTATATATTGTATGTATATCATTTTAGGACTGACCACTTGGTGTTGGATAACTAATTTGGAGCTGCATCCTTAATTCTTTTAGTGTCAGCCTGCAGATCTTTGTCTAGGAGTGGGGCTCCATGAGAATTCGCCTTCCACATTAGCATTTCTGTTGGGGTTGCCTTTGTCCAGGTCTTGTTTATTATTCAGGTATCATAGCATAGTTCCACTCACTTCCTAGTACTCGCAATCATATAATCCTTCTGCCCCTTTCTCCATGATGTTCCCTGAACTTTGATTGTAGGACTTGTGTTGTAGATGTATTCATTATCAGACCTGGTTATATGATCAAGTGCTCTCTGCATTTTGATAAATTGTGGCTTTCTGTGAAGGCCTTTCTTTGAGACTTAATCTATTAAAATCTACTACTTTGGCACTCCCAGTCTGTGTGCACATACTCATTTTGACTCAGCTATAATGGCAGATATTTCCACATCATTTAAATGACTACAGAAGCACAAACATGGGCAACAAGTGGCATGGGCAACAATCTATTGAATGTTACTTCATCCATTTGCTTATTGGGCCAATATGCCTATTTTTTTCAGGGAGTATTAAATTTTATGTAACTACTCAATTCTTTTACAAATGTGTATGTGTTGTGTGTGTGTGTGTGTGTGTGTGTGTGTGTGTGTGTGTTAGTGTGTGTTTGGTTACAGAATAGATATTCGTAGATCTCTGGTTTGCCCATTTTGCCCCTGTAGGTCATATACAGTCAATTACTATACATATCCTGATCTCCATCCTATAAAATCAGTAAATAAATGGTGGTAGACCAACACAGGGGCTGTCCTTGTGTCTGAGAACTCCCCTGTGGAAGAAGATGGATGACAGACAGAACTTGGTCTCAGAGAGTATCAGTCCCTTGTGAACTTTTGATTCCCATCAAGTGAAATAAAATAATGAGGAGTAGAGTCATTGTAACTACCTATGTTAAATGCAGAGAAGACATTTCTGTGGAGTGAACAATGGAAAATAAAACAGTAAAGGAGGTAACAAGTGACTATTCTCACTAAGGACAACACATTCAAAAGAAGAGAGTGACAAACTCTCAAAGCAGAAACAGCAAGTTGGTGTGTCTGATCATAAAGAAAACATTGTTTTACTTTGCAAAGTGTGGTGAGCTCACATTAGACTTTTTACTGACTGAATCACAATATTTCCTCAAAGAAAGCTCACCCTGTGGTGGAGAGTTTTCTCCTAGAAGATGAACTGTTATCATTCTTTCCCAAGACTCTGATAGGATGTGTTTAGGCAGCTGCATTAAGTCATGTTTCCTCTGGGCACCCATGAGCAATATTTATCAATAAGTGATTCATTTGTTGTTAAGCATATGAAAAAATGTAATTAATTTGAGGTTCTCTTATTTTTATTTATGCTTACTTAAAAGCAGAGAATTTATGTGTGTAGAGAAGAATAACACAAATCAAGGAAAATCATGGATTTTACTATTTAAGGTTTTACTTCATTCCTATGTCAAAATATTGTTTAAATTTTATTATTGAGAATTATTTGTGAATTGATTATCTCACCTTCCAAGCATTTTTAATATAATATTTTTTATTTATCCTTTGATGATTACAAATAAAATTATCATCACAATATGATTTCAGAGATAGGGGTGTATTTCAATTAGTAAAATGCTTGCCTACAATGCACAAAAGCCCTGAGTTCAATATCCAGTATCTCATGACACTAGACGTGGTGGCACACACTTATAATCCCAAAACTCAGGAAGTAGAGGCTGTAGGATCAGAAGTTCAAGGTCATCCTCAGCTACAAAGTAAATTTGAGTCATCCTGGCTAAAGGAGATTCAGTCTAAAGAAAAACAACAACAACAACAAAAAAACCACACAAACAAACAAAAAACCCCACAAGACTTTCATATTATCTTCCTGCTCCAAACAGTCCTTCTTTTCAGAATGTCTCATACAAGGGTTAATGTTTTTTTTTTTATCTGAGTTCAGTAGATGTATCATAAGATCTATAACAAAACTACACCAATTTCCATGTTCAGTCTGCTTAAAGGGTAATCAGGGAGATGCTATGTTTGATTATTTCAATGCTTCCTTCAAAATTTGCTGCTACCATGTGATGTCAACACCTGTATTTTCAGTTTTTAGTATGACAACAGAAAGCAAAAAGCATTTTTTCAATACCACTAGGATAGTGAGTCAAAGACAGAAAATAATGTGTTAAAAACATGTATGGCAAATTGTAATAAAACAATGGAATTATAACAGGACAGAAAATAATTACACTTTCAAATAATTAGAATTTGTATTTATCCCATGGAACTCAGTGGATAGTCTTACGTGACAGACTATCTTTGTCTTTATATATTTCTTTCATAATGTTAATATTTATTTCATCAGTTTATCAAATTGATTTTCTTGATCAAAAACATTTTATAAGACTTCTATGTTGTATATATTTGATTAAGATATAGTCTGAGTTAACATTGGACATTTGTGAGAATTTATTTTTTAATTGCTTTTTATAGTAACAGTGATTTTATTATTAAGTAATAAATTTCTCAGTTGTAACCTGACACCTGTGAAGTTTCAACTTTTAGGCTTGCACTGTATTCTGCAGCAATGTTACATTGGATTTTTAAACAATAGTATTAGATACTCTCTCACCTCTTTCTAAATCAAACAGTATTTAACACATTTGCATCACTTTCAGAAGAAATACAGTTTTCCAATTAACCCTCATTATGCTATTTTTGCCAAAACATCATATTTTCACATTTTGTAAAAAATCAAAATGAGGTGTGGGTGGTCTAATAGTCTGTATGTCTCTCTCTCTCTCTCTCTCTCTCTCTCTCTCTCTCTCTCTCTCTCTTTCACACACACACACACACACACACACACACACACACACACACACACAGGAGAAATCTAGAAAATGAAGGACCAGGAAAGAGTATTGAGTTATAGAACTCTGTTCAAAACGTCTAAATTCTGAGTTCTTTCTATCTTAAATTAAGAAAAGTCAAAGAATTAAAGTCAAAGAATTGGGATTAATAAATAATATTTGATGATCTAAATCACGCTCCGTCTAGGAGTGGAATTTGAGGAGAATGGTTCATTTGGACTCTCTTGAGTTTGAATGACTATGGGATAACCACTGTTTATATCCAGCCTGCCACCAAATCCTTCAGTTTGATAAATCATTTTTAAGGAAAAGTGAGTAATGATTATATTCAAGTTTGACAGAAACTGAAATATTATAATGCAATCTAGAACATAAGGTGGTTTACAGAAAGAAGATATTTTATAAATTCTCAACACCAATAGTTCTGTACAAGTAGATTAAAGAAGTATGTGTATGTGTGGTGTATTGAATGATGCAGACACCAATTAACACTGACACCACATAAAAGTTAGGTCATGCAAGTAACAAATAGAAGACAGAACAAACAGATAGAAGTAACAAATGTGTGCTGCTCATATATTTGTCATATTTAATATTCTGAAATTTTCAGTATTTATAGCCTGACTTCACTGTTTTCTTTTGGTACTTCAGTCTCTTGTGAGAACACAAAGAGCCAGTGGTCGCTCAGAACAAAGGCTCTTGAGTTATTCTGATCAAGAAAAGTCAGATGTTATTCTTTGAAGAAGAGCATGTTCACGATGGCTCAATGAAGCCGTTCTGAGCAGAAATCTCATGGAAAGAATAAAATAATGCAACTTTGAGGTGTAGTACGTTCTCCAGTGTGAATTAGAAATGCCGTTCTGTTATCCATAGCTATATTAACTGGTGTTTCCAATGCATCACTGAATGGTGAGTCCACGTGGCAGTTAGAGCTGAAATCTTCCAATGACCAGAATAACATGCAGTAATACTACACATACACGCTTTATTTTACAAAAGGAAATTGCCCAGAAAATATGAACTGACACACAATGGGGACAATACAAAGTAAATAAAGATTCCTCAGAGAAATAGACTGTGTATGAATTAAAATCACTGGTATTTTTACAATAGTATACATATCCCGAAGATTCTCCAAGCAAACACATTCATGACTAACACCTTTCAAATTAGCCATACTACAAATGAATATTTGATGACAATGTGTTTTTGAATATTAAGGAAGTATATAAATTTTTGAGGCTATTTGCTGAAGGAGTTCCCACAACAAAATTCAGTGTCACAGCTCAATGTAGATCCACAGTAACATTATATATTCCAGTATCATAATTTCAATTGATCTGTTCTATTTTTTTCATAATCATAGGACCATTAATAGTCACTTAGAATTTATTTCTAGTTTTTACATGTTTTAAAAATTATTTTGGATGCAATTCTGTATAGCAGCTTGTACTTGAATACACAGTACATTTGCAACAAATTATCAGCATTTGAGAATTCATACTTCTTCATTTCTGTAGAAGTAAAATAGAGATGGAGTATAAATCCCCCAAACCACTTCCTGTAGGATAAACTGTAATAATATCTCTGTCTCAAAGACTCAGGCTGAACACAACTAGAGATTCTGCAGGTGAATCTTCATCTTTTGATTTTATCCTCAATGTCCTCCTACTGGGTTATGGTCCTTATTTGATACTCCAAATTGGATAATAGTCACGTTTTAATGTCGGATGCTCCTGAACAGCCCCAATGTCTCAACCCCAGTCAATGCTAGCTGCTTTCATCCTGAATTGATTACCAGAGCCATCAGTGTGTGCGGGAGCATGAATAATCCCCTTGCTTCTCGAGTCAATGCCTCTGCATCTATGAGGTCTGGCAATAACACCCACAATTTGAGTAGTGAAGGGCTAGCTGTGAACTATGAAATAGCATATGCATGACCTTATGTTGATAAAATAAAAATAGGAAAGATTAATATTAATAGAATGATCTTGTTCCTAAGAAGAAAGCATTTTTAAACAGTTCCCTCCTCTGCACTCTCTTTTCTCTGGTGACAGAAGACTAAACTTAGTCATCAAAACAGGCAATTATCAGCAGGGCTAAACCCTGAGTTGAATAAAGGGGAAGATGTTATATTTATTAGAAAAAAAAGGCAAAATTGCTAGGAAGTGAATGAGGCACTTCAATACGTTACAACCAGGGCTGGCAACAGTGAAACGTTATCTGTATAATTTAAGTTCCTTATCACATTTTTCACTAGAGCAATCGCTGGTCACTCTGTCAAACTTTTCACTTTCCAAACCTGCTCCATTTTGCTGTTAGTGAGGTATCATCTTGATTCACCAATCTTGCGACACCCTTGTAAGCTTGGAGATGGCTCCCCATTAGCAGGAGAAACAAGTGCAAGCTTCTTAGCTTGCTAAGAAAGTGCCTCTTTTATTTGGTTTTAGCTTGTTTTCCCAAGAATATGTCCCAAAGTATTGTTTTCACCCTTCATTGCCTCTTCCCAGCACTTACCCTGTACTGTAACTGCTTGCACTAATAGGACACCCTCATTCTTTTTTTTTTTTTATTTTTTCCATACATTGTTTTGTTTTATTTTTTCATTCTTACATACCCATGCTCATGATGTAAAGTGTGCTCTTTCCTAAGCCAGTACCAGTAAGTGTACAATCACATACCAAGACTAGATACAAATGAAGACTCCTCTTTACTTCCCCTAAAAACCATGGATTTTGCTGCCAGGTAACAAACATTGTAAGGTGTGTATCAAGGACTGGACAGAGTCTCGTGTCTTTTACCAACAGCATTTGAGGTAGAATACCCATGTCTTATCATAGGATCTTCTTTACCTCACTGTCTCTTAAACTTTGCTTATAGCATATTATTGTACAAACCCTTTTCCTGTATGGCTGGTTGGAGCACTGCAAATAAGAAACCTACTCTTGTTTGTTGATGACTTTAGGGTTAACATAGTTAAAATAGAGTATTGAACCATGTGTGAGAGTACAGTAATAAATATTTATTCAAAAGATTTTCTATCAAAATTTTGTATTAAATTAAAACCTATTAATTATGCAAACAATTATAATTATTTTTTATAATAATGAAAAGAACAAGTTTGAAATTTTATCTCACAGTGTTTAGTAATCTTAAAGAAAATTGGTTACTTATTTGGTGTTATACGTTAAAATGAAGATTAAATACTTTCTTTTTGAAAATGTTTTAATGTTTCAGTAAGTACAGTTGGGTTAAATGGTAAAAAAAATTGCCAATTTCCCACTCTATCTACTTTTAGACAGAGCAAGGTCTCCCTTGTGGAAGAGAGTTTCACCTTGGATACTCCAAATGGGTCGTATATGTAAGAACTATTCTCCATAGGCTTGATGCTTATCAAGAGTATTTATTGATAGTGTCAGTCAGATGTTGAGTTATGGTAGGATGAAGTGATGAAGATGCATAGTGACGACGATGCTCAGTGATGGCTCACTGAGACTCACAACCAATGCACGTAATTTAAATTTACTTCATTTATACTTGAAAACACAGCAAAACAAGCTGACCTTGTTACAATTTGCACCCCATGAACTAATTCGCTGGGTTGTCAGTCTGTAATTTGATAGGAAAATAATTAGATTTAATGTGAAGCTTTACAGCTTTCATTCTGAATGCCAGTTCTAACTGTATGGAAGTTCATTGCATAGTTCAGGCTTTGGGTCTGGCTAGTTTTGGCACTTGATGCTTTTATTTATCTGCAAGCCTTTTTAAATAATAAAGTTTATAAAATTAAAACAAAACTGCAATGGGTATGTAAATTAATTGCTACACCACAAATTGCTCTTGATTCAGCATCTGATGTGGTATTTATTTTTGATACAGGAATATAAGGACAAATGAGATGTAGCCCTTACTTTTGAAAAGCATATAGTCAGCTGCCATGCAAGACAGACATCAATGTATTTGAAAAGACGTTTAAGAGACTGGCTACCTAAAAGTATAGTGGACGATCTATTATATTTTAGACTTCACATGCCTCTAAGTCTTTATGAAGTTTCCTGTCTGTATGTCAGATAATTGATTGACTTTCTTCAGTAATCCAAACCACTCACTTAAAGAGAATTCTGAAAAGTTTGTGAGCATGTAACAAAATTGTAAATAGGAGCTTTTGTATTCATACATCTAAAGAAACATTTATATATCAATTATACATCAGAGAATGTGAGATATTATGTGATATTTTGGCTGCTGAAAAGGGCTTTAAACTTAAATAATGGATGCAAATATTCAGTTAATGTGTTGGGAAGGTGGGTTTCTTGGTTATCTGGAATTATAAGAAGTTACAAATATTCATAAATTGCTATAGAACAATTGTACATAAAACTATTATTCCTTACTGAAATGGTTTATAACATTATTATCAGACATTTCCTATAATGATATAATTTTATGATATTAAAAGTTTTGTCTTTTTTATTAGGGAACTTAGCTTTATGTAAAGCTACAAATGATTAAATCTAAAACAGCCAAGGAAGCTATATTTCTAGAAGCCATGTGGAGTTAGACTGTGCAAAGAATATCATTTTAGCATGCACACTGTAAGTACTGGCTGAAGTTTGTCATCCCTTTACTTTTCATTTACTGTAAATTCATCAAAAAGATTTTTCTTTAATTTGCAAAATGTGCCCTAAATCATTATTTGCACTGAGCTACCTGGGAGGCAGACCTCCCGTCTTATATGTTGTTAGTGTTTGAATTTCAAACTGGTAAACCAAGTCTGTAACCAAATGTTTAATAGAAATATAGATTGCCAGAACTTAAACAGATTTTAAAAGAATTTACCTTCTTTCATCTCCTCTTCAAGTTAGAATCACAAATTTGAAACTGGGAATTGTTTTAAAATGCTGGAAGTCAAAAGCTCTTATGACTGTTCTTCAGATATGAACTACAAATCTCGCAATCAGGTATTTTTTGAGTATAACATAGTTGCTTGGAAGTAGATTATTTTGTCCTCCATTGACAGAATGGGTGCTTTTAGAACTCACAGCAATGCTCATATTCCTATTTTATCTTGAAAAATTATATATTTTAAAAATAAGTTTTGATAAGTAGGGAATATTAGTATTACAAAAAAAGTTTATAAAATTCACCAAATTTTGATTCTAATTATTTTATAAGGCATATAGTGTTTGTAAAATATATAGTGAATTAATATTGTGTGATAGTCAAGAATTGTCAAGAGTTAGATGGGTACCAACAAAATATGTGGGGGAAAGTGAAAACTGTAGGCATGAAAATGAAAATAGAGCCGGCCAGTCTCTGCCTAAGCCCTTCCCTCTCTTATTTGAAGAATTATTTTACTGGGTCACTTTACATTCAGTATACCCTTTAAAATATGGGAAAGGATAAAATTGTTGAATAGTGAAAGTATATTTTAATTATACAAGAATTTTATGAAAAAAAGCATTTCATAAATCATCAGGAAGACTTTTATTTCTGCTGCTATTGATAGTATTTCTATATGACAATTTCTTAATGTCCTTCTTGAAAAAGAACATGAATTTATTCCTCTCTAACTTGAGACAAAGCTGAAAACTGTAGCTTTTCCTATAAAGTTCTGATTAAAACTTCCAGGTATGCACAAGCAGAATGTATTTTATATTTTCTTCTATAATTGTTTAAGTTACACTGCCTGTATCTTATTTCAACCATGTGATATAAGGTGGAACACTAAAAAGGAATCTTAATACAGGTTAAATAAATGAAATAAGAAGTTTCTACATGTGAAGCCATCACAGCCATTCTGTGGATTTCAGCATCAATGCTAAATAAATGGTGAACCCACACTGATTTATTATTGACTCTGTTTGTAGAAGATACATTAGCTACATTGAACACATGTCCACTTGCAATTCTACCTTGAGTGATGTTTCTATAAAACTTAAATTTATAGCAAAATAATAACCAGTCCTTAGGATTTCAAGATGCAAAATAAGTCTGAGCTATCACTACCATTTAGGAGAAAAATTTCTCATTTCAAACCACAGATGAAGACATATAAAAGTAAATAGCTTGCTTTTAAATGTGTGTGTGTGTGTGTGTATTATGTATGCACACAAAGAGAATACAGAACACAAGAAACATTGGTTTAAGTTTCCAAATTGGACAATATTATGATGAGTTGATTCCTATTGGCTAGAAGCTATAGAATATCACAGCCAAACTGGAAACTGACAGTTTATTTTTCTAAAAATAAAAAAATCAAAATTAGCTGAAGTAACAGACACGCAGGCATATATTAGACCTCAAACAAGGATAATAAGCAAATGCATGTATATACGATCCAAGGACAGAGATGAAGCTTAGACCTTCCGCTTTTAGTGTGTTAAAAGCAAACACCGTACATTTCAAGGTTAGGGAAATATCTGCACAGACATTCTAATTATTAGTTCACTTTATCTCTGCTGGCTCAATGCGGTTCTCAGCTTTTTAATCACTTCTCTACTGGCACAGCTAGTTTGCCTACAAGTTGTCTAGAATTTTAATATTGCTAAATTTAGTGATGCAAGTTGTGATTAAATTGCAAAAACTTGTTTAATGCAAAACCTGATTGAAGAGAATACGTGCTTATTTAAGGAAAATGTACAACTTTGCAAAAATTATATAGCTCTATATATAGTTTCACATTTAACAGCTTTACCAACCTGCAAAAAAGTTGGTTCTTGTAGAGAACTGCCAGGCTATGTAGTCTGAAATCTGGAGTCGTAATACCAGAGAGCTGTCAGTCAGCCATCCATCCATCTAATTGGCTTCTTACCATCTTTCCATCATGTTTTTTTTATAACTGGTCGCCTCTGGCTAAAATGCAAATCACGAGGAAGAGCCGTCTAGAAAAAGCTGCTGCTTTCTTAATTATCTGTCAGAGTATGGACCAGTGGACCCAGGGCCGCACTGTAGAGTTATGCTAAGCAGCAAGGCATCATGGGAATTGGCGTGACAGCTCATTTTCCTCCTGTGTTTTCTGTGTTCGAATGACAATGCAGAAATATGGGTTTTCCCACACTTTCTCTGAACACCTGGGCTATTGCTCAGGGGTGCACAAAGCCAAAACTGTCACATTTCCAGACATGGTCTTATTGCTGTCACTGTGACAGGATTGTTGACAAATGCCAGCAGTCATCTCGGCATCTTGGGAAATGTCTGCCATGATTGTGTCAACAGCCTGACAGAAATTGTTAATGTTTAAACTTCTTCCACTGACAGAATCCTGTCTTGCTGACAACATTTGTCATATGAAACTCAATCTTTGTCAAAGTTGCTTAAAAATTAACACTTTCTCAATTTCCTTCTTTTCCCAGTTTACTGCCTAGCAGTGCAAAATTTTAGCAATATGATTTCAGCAAGGTAATGTAACACGGTAACTCAGGTCCACATGCCACCTAAATCTTTCAAGTGTTATAGCTCACGGACATCTTGTCCTTTTGACCTTTTCTTCCAGAGTAATTAGGCACCTGCGCACGTATAAAATATACATCTACAGTTAAGATATGCAGACATATATAATATATGTATGTTTTAGGATTCAAACTTGCGAATTGTTCAAGATATATAAAACATTATTATTAAATATAAAATGAGAAATTTTAATCAAACTTCCAAATTTATATACATATAAATCACTTGAAAGTTTACAAATAACATTAACCAACTTCTTGAATTTCAATATTTTAATTAATACCTTGTTAATGTGATATTTGATATATAACATTATTCTGATATTCTCAAGAAACATATTTTGCATGAGCCCAAGAATTTAAAATATTTAACATACTATTTCATAAAACTAGACTATTGTGACAATACCATTAATTCCTTTATTCTGGCATATCTGTTAGGAAGTACTTAAGTGCACATGGTAAATTTAATGAGTTCTTTACAAAGAAACACCATTCTTATCTACAGGTTGCACATCTGAGCACATATTCCTCTCTAGATACAGTACATAGAGTACTTTGAGGTACATAAGTCACTGCTAGCTTTACTTAGATACACATGTGTTTTTCTACGTGATGTTACATTTCTCAGGAATGATATGAAAAGAGGAACTGGTTAAAAGAATTAAAGTGTCCATCTGTCCCTGACAAAATAATCCATGTAAAACTGAGAATGACAGTTGTTAATAATAGTATAACTATTACTAATTTTAATATTACTAGATAGTGTGTAACAGTGCATAAATATGGGATACAGTTGAATCAGTGGGAGCCTTATCACAATACTGTATTATTAAAATAGAAGTCTCTTAAAATGGATGTGTCTAGTACTGTAATTTATCCAAATTGCTGCCAAATATGATTTCTAATATTTTGCTGACACTTCATACATCAAGGACTGCCTATTTTAATGAAATATATAGATTTTTATTTGTCAGTGCATTATATTATTTTATGTGCTTTTTATATGCAAACATTATAAATACCTCCTATAGAAGATGGTAAGGATACAAACATGAAGTTGGCTAATTTATTATGCAACAAATCAGATAATAAATACTTTAGGTATTTTTCTCTTCCATATCAACTTAATTCTGTCACCATGATAAATTGTTAAAATGAGCATGGTTGCGCTTTAATAAGATGGTATTTACAGACAGGGGGTGAGCTGGTTTGACGTGCAGGCTGTAGTTTGCTGTTTCAGACTATGACATAAGTAACTAAAGTCTCTGATTTCAAATTTCTCCTCTTTTTTCTCACATTAGCTGTTTCATACTTAAGGTATTTTGGACATATCACTTCATTACTCAGTTATTTCTCAAAATATTATTGAAAACTTTATTAACTACCTCATGTCATAAGTGACAGTTGGAGATCATACCCTAAATGACCCCAGATTATGAGAAATAAATCTATGATCATTACATGGGTGTGTCATAACTCAAAGCTTTCTATTATAAAAATCTGATGTTTCTTATAATTCCTTTTTAATCATTTTAGCAATAATTTTACTTTTTGAGATTTTCATGTGACATATTTTGGAAATTTTTAACCTCCCCTCCCCTAACTCCTTGCATTGCCAACCCCTCCACCTTCCATAAGCACTATTGAATATCCAACATGTGCAAGACTAATTCTAGAATTCTAGTACTACTCTGCACTGATAATTCATTATTATTCTTGACATCACACACACATACACACATTCTGATAGAAATACATTTCTATATGTTTCCATACATGTATATAATTTATCCTATTTTTCAGAAAAGAATAAAACTAATAATTAAGTTTACTTTGCTTTTTACTTTATGAGGATTATGATTTATCTAGGCCTTGTTCTAATGAAATTGTGTGCTTCCACTGCCTTGTTCTCAGCAGCATGAAGTCACATCTTACTAATCACAGATACAGCCAGACTTTATAAGAAATAGTTCAATAGCAGCTCTCTCTGAACTATTTTTCCCGAATTAGACAAGGCACCTCTAGATGTTTTTTCTTTGAAATTTCAATATAACATTATTTAATTAAAATCCAAAGCTATGCATCTATTTTGTTTTAGGTTAAATGAAACAGGAAATTGTTAGATGCAAGAACCTTGACTGTTGATAATGTAGTAATACATTAAGAAGTCAAAAGGTTCTTAAAAGCATCAGTTGGGTACATGTAGTTAAGTGGAAATGCAGTCCGGGGAGACAGATGACATGTGATACAATGTTGACCTTACTTTTATAATTTGATGCATATCTTTAACTGATGTTAAATAAGTCTAACATTTCTTGGTTAGATTTGTTGCTTCCTAATTAAGTTTGTTTAATAATTAACTAGTCTCCTATCACTCCCTTCTAAAAATTAGTCTTCATCAATAGTGTACCATACTTGTCAACATTGATAGGAAACTTAACACTTGGTTAGTGCCTATGAAATCTTTTTAGAAAATGTTTACTTTTGTCTCATTGCTCACTCAAAGTAAAGCCTCACTAACATATTTGTGATCTATATTCCATAACTGTGTCCTTCTATTTGTTCTTGATTATGTATAAGTCATGAGATATAAACTACTTGCACAGCAAATAAAATTTTATGCATAAGAATGATAAAAAAGAAGTCAAAAAGGTTGAAGGACTGTTGATGAAAACTAGGTAGAGCAAAGACCACTCATTTCTACTGGAGATAGATATGTCATCAGACAACCTGGGTTTTAGTCTTAAAGTTTCTAAGTTCTGAGCTATAATTGTCTGTGGTATGCAATTTGTAAAGCACTATTGTAGCAGCTGTGGGAAACTAATGCATCAAAACAAGAGAGCAATTTTCCTCATTTCAAACCACATAATTCTAGAATCACAACTCCTCCATAGAATTCTCTCAGTCAGTTCTATAATTAGAGTGGGGAATAAGGTCAATACATAGCCAACTCAGCTATTAATTGTTAATTGTTCACACATGCACATGCATACATACATGAATGCACGGTCACATGCACACACAGACACACACACATACACACAAACACATACACGAAGTGATCAAAACTAAAACTAAAACTGGTATTTGGGATTGCTTTCTATCTTATAATTTTCTATCACAATGAAGTATGGAATTTGTTCACTATAAACATTAGCCCCTGGTGATTTTCAGTTAGGGGCTATTTTCATCATGACTTTATTAATTCTCACACTCAATACTAATATGCATTTTTTGTAAAGTAAGAATAAAACTATAGAAGGAATGTGGATGAATATCTGAAATTTGGGGATACCTGTTTAGGGGGAAAAAGAAAACTGCATAGATGGACCTGTGACCTGAAACTCAAGGAAATATCCATTCTCCAAAGAGACTATTAAACTTGGGTATTTGAGGCATATACTGTTGAGGGATGGTATATGATTATTTCCCAGAGGATAACTGGAGTTGTAATTTCATGGTTGAAGCTCAGAAAGAGAAAAACACACAATCATCACACATGACTTGGTCAATGAATTCTATTTTTTGTTGTTGTTCTACTTTTCAGATACATTATCGTTAGGAGGTGGGGCCTCATTAAAGGAAGCAGATCTCTGGGCATTTGTGTTTGAAGGGTGAATGTTATTCCAGAAGCTCCTCTATGCCATTAGAAGGGCCCCTTCCTTATATGGCATATCTTCCACCATTAAATTCTATTTCATCATACATGAGTTCAGAAGCAATGGGGACCAGAGACGATGGACTAAACTTTGGAAACTGTGTTGATATTCAAGATCTTCTTTGTTAGCAATTTTCTTTGTTTATTTTTTGTCACAGTATAGAAGAATAAACCCTAACACATTATATAAAAGTCCAAGTTTCTCCCAAAGCTCAAAGAAAAACCACAAAAACACCACACAAACTTATAATCCCATTAGATTCCAGTGAAAAGAAAGTGAAGAGAAGCTAATTTGTTTTCTGTGTGAGTCAAAAAGAGCAGAAAAGGAGAGATCATATTCAAGGGATTTAAAGAAAGCAAATAGGGTGTATCATACACATTTAGTCAGGAATATGAATAAGTACTTCATCAGTCATAATGCTGTAATTAAAACTATTTCTGCTTACCATTGTATGACGATTTGGGAAAGAGAAGAGAAGGGCTGAATTAATAAGCTGACAAATGAAACTTAATACATTATTATTCAGGTTTTACATAATTGACATCATTTGGGAACAGGGAGAAAAGAATAAGACCAAGAAAGGTGAGCTGTAACACTGGAACACTTTAGCAAATGAAGCTTTTACCACCAATTACCATGCCATTTTGTCTTTACTCCCAGGTTCTATGATATCCTTTGGGAAAACATGTCATACACAAGATAAAATGAGGTTAATTATAAAACATTCCAAATGCAACTCATTCATATTAAATTTCACTCAGGGATGTTTATTTTAAGTAAACCTTTCAATTTTGGGTTAAAATTACATAAACTTTGGTAAAGCACTACAGTTTTGACCAGGTACTTTGTTTTGCTCTTCAAATGCTGCCAATTTATTATTTTTTAGTACATATTCGGCCTTATTTCAACAGGGATTTCTTTCAATTTCTCTGAAGTATTTCTCTAGGTAGTCCTTGTCTCCAAGAACAGTAATGCTATGATCTTTGAACTTCTGATATACTACTGGCTAAATACACATTTGAATGTACTATGGAAATCATGGCTCTGTAATTACTGCCTTCAACCTGGTAGAAGAGGCCAAATATTCCTGATGCAATCATATATATTTGTGTGCACAGGCTGCAGAGACTGGACACAGGTCAACAATCTACTCTTCCAACCTCTCTCAAGGAATATCTGCATTTTCAAATGATAGTTCTTTTGTATGATGCTGAACATTCTTCAAGTAATTTTTTTTCCTATACATAGCACTCCACATTTTAGTACTTGGTAAGACTGAAGAAGTTTCGGGGAATGGCTTGTGGTGCTTCATGCTAACTGTAGAGGTTAATACACATCACAATTAAGTCTAACCTCAAAGAAAATTTTAAGATGGTATAAGGGGGAACATTTTGAAGTTAAAGAAAATACTATTGGAGATAAATTTCTCTTTAGATCTGTGGAGGACAGAGTAGTGGAAATTCCTTTGTCCTATGCTGTAGGAAATCCTACAGCCAGTAGCTTCCTGCCCACTGGGGTGTGGCCTCATACTATTTATGCTGATGTAAAGCATGCATCCGGCCTCTCTTTTCCAGCTGCAGGATTCAGTTGCTGTTCTCCATTCCATTAGAGGATTTAGATTTGTGAGTCTACCCCTAAATAAATAACCATCTATTATTCTCAATTCTGAGCTAGTGTGGGATTTCTTTTCTTTTCTTTTTAGTGTTTAGTATAGAAAATTTATTGATACACATTAAGAAATAAGTAAAAACAAGTGTAAATTTAATGAATCACACAGGGCAATCTTCATTATTTTAATAAAAGAAGAAAATGGGTTCAATTTGACTTACTGTCTAAAACCTTTTTTAGAGATTTATTGTAGTTTATTTTTGTTTGAGATTTTCTTTTTTTCTTTTTGCAACTTCTTTTTTTATTTTATTACTTTAAAAAAAATGCCAATCCAAATTACCACTCCCTCCCCTTCTCCTAGTCCCCTCCCCCTCCTTCCACACACCCTCCCACCCCCCCCCAATCCTAAGACAGGATGACCCCAGCAAAGACCCTAAGCAATAGGGGAGAGGGTGTCTGAACTAGCCTTGCACTGTAGTCAGATTGATGATTATCTTAAATATCGCCATAGAACCTTCATCCAACCACAGATGGAAACAGAGGCAAAGACCCACATCGGAGCACTGGACTGAGCTCCCAAGATCCAGTTGAGGAGTGGAAGGAGTGAGAGTATGAGCAAGGAAGTCAAGACCATGAGGGGTTCATTCACTGAGACAGTTTGCCTGAGTTAATGGTAGCTCACCAACTCCAAGTGGACTAGGAGTGAATGAGCATGGGAACAAACTAGTCCCTCTGAATGTGGTTGACAGTTGGGGCAGACTGAGGGACCTCTGATAATGACACCGGGATTTGTCTCTACTGCATGCACTGGCTTCTTGGGATCCTATTCTCTTTGAATGTATACCTTGCCCAACCTAGATGTAGTAGGGAGGGCCTTGGACTTTCCATAGTGCAGGGTGCAGTGTGGGATTTCTTTTAAGTGTCCTTCTTCATCTGGCACCCATGTGGATTCAGATTCCACACCTACTGGGTGGATGGCCTAAAGGCCTAACCGGTCCACGGCCCAGAAAGTCTCCCAACCCTGCCTGTTGGCTTGCTTTTACCTAAGCAGTTTTTTGCAGAACCCCTGCCACAGCAGAGCTTACTGAGTATCCAAATACTTGGATATTTCCCAAGCTATTTATCCAGGTCACTTGTTATATCAGTATCATTCGTTCAGCCTCCTCAGAAGAGTGGAAAGTTACATTGATTTGTCACTTTATTGGGTATATGAAGGCTCTCCTGGTTTCCCAGTGAGTCCATTCCCAGAAAGCACTATTAAGAGGTAGCAGATTTTAACCCCATTTAAAATCTGGAAGGTAATATATATTAAAACAGCATGTTAGAGAAGGATTGAAGGAATGACCTGGCACAGGGGTTAAGAGCCATGTTGATGAAACTCTAGAAGATGCATGCATTGGAACACAGCTCTGAAGATTCTGAACTAGCTTCTTAATTATGTTAGCGGTGGGAATTTTCTAAGAATAGGTATTACTGTGAATAATTCCCTATGATCTTGGACTTACAGTAATGTACCAGGAGTAGCAATAGCTGATTTAAACTACTCAGATGATAATCATGTGACTAAATGTTTAAGTGTTTTCAGTTTGTCCGGCTAATACACACAAGGAAAACAATAAAAAGAACCAAATAATTGAGAGACAGGTGAAATTGTAGCTATTGTTTGACTGCAGATATGACTTTTTTATCTTTAGGGATTTGAATTGCAATTAAAATATTTAGTATAACTGAAAACAGTTAAATACTCTAAATAGACAATAAAGACCCTCTATTCTTTTATCTATCTATCTATCTATCTATCTATCTATCTATCTATCTATCTATCATCATTGTTGCTCTGTGTGATGTGGTGAAGTAGAAAAGATCAACACCTGTAGAAAGTCTCAAGATCATAGTTAGATATCTTATTTCTCTGCCTTTCAAGCTTTATATATTTATGTGATATCTGAGAGACCTCGATGTAATAAAGGAAGTCATTTATGTTACCACCACAGATCTTATTTTTCTATCCACAAATTATATAAAGAAAGCATGAGTGATTTAAGAGTTCCAAGAACACACTTAAAAGTAGTAAGAAAAACAAAGGTGCCAATTAAGATGGTGCGTATATGGAGGCAAGAGTAATGTCCTTTTAAAAGAATGCTTGTCAACCAAGTTTATCAAAACTAGCGGCTGCACTTTGACATGAAGGTTTGACTATAGTCCATGTTTGTCTGGCCACTCCATCACAGAAATAACGTCCAAATGTGCAGCAGCTGGTAATCAAATTTGACTTGAGGCTTTTGAAGATACATGTTAGGATTATCCAGACATGGATTGCACAATTCAGAAATTAAGGAATGTTGAGTCTACAAGAGGAATTTGATGATAATTTGGAGTGTTAAGATCAGGCGGTGACATGAGCCATTCCTGGAACAGCATGGAATGTGACAAGACATGAGGTGGGGTGATAGAGGGTGTTAGCAAAGGCATGTATGAATGACACTTCCTGACTTCTCTAGTAACCCTGTTGCATATTAACACAAATCTAAACTATAATAACATCTGAACAAGTGCTTGTGACAACTCCCAAGCGTTCACATACAAGAAGGATATTTGCAGCATATGAGTGAATGTGCTCTGTGGAGGAGGATTGCAGAACCCCACCCACACTCCATATGGTGCCAAAATGTCCTTTTATTGTGATCCGGATGTGAATTAATGGCAGGCATCAATCATTGCAGTCTTACAGAGCTCTGATAGTGATGGCTCACTGATAGTTTATGAAGTCAATTATTCTACAGACAACACATAGCCTACAGAAGTTGGAAGAAACCACAAAATAGGACACTGCAAGTGAAAATAAGTGAAGAAATATCACGATCACAATCCTTGTCTCCAATTTATGACCTTTCAAATAAGAAATTATGAAACCAAAGTACCACTGCTTTCAGTTAGATTTGTTTTACAGGAAAATCAACCAGAAAAGGTTTGATGATTAGCTTTACTTTCATTATTTGAAGTAGTAGACCTTTGAGAATTCTCGTCTTTTGTTCCATCATCTATCTCTATCTCCCCTCCTGTTGGCTCCTTATGAGAAAGTGGATGGAGTTCATGTTAATATTTCATGAAAATATATTTAGAAAATTACTCAAGACTTCTGTTTGAGACTCACTAAGAATTTTGTTGTTGTGGAATATTATTTTAAGATGTGTTACATTTGTTTATGCCGCGCAACAATTGTTTTAATGAGGCAAAGATGTGTTGCTTTCTTTTATGTTGCATTTTTTAACTCTGTGAATTTGTGATGCTTTGCCTGTCTAAAACACCTGTTTGATCTAATAAAGAGCTGAATGTCCGATAGCAAAGCTAGAGAAAGGATAGATGGTCCTGGCAGACAGAGAAAATAAATAGGAAAAATCTGGGCGAAATAAATGCAGGAGCCAAAAAAGAAGGGTCCAGCCACCCAGCCACACAGCCAGTCATGGAATAAGAAGGAAAGAAAAGATATACAGAAATAGAGAAAGTAAAAGCCAAGAGGCAAAAAGTATATGAGGTAATTTAAATTAAGAAAAGCTGGCTAGAAATAAACCAAGCTAATTCTGGGCATTTATAAGTAATAATAAAACCCCATGTGTAATTTATTTGGAAGCTGGGTGTTGAGCACCCCAAAAGAGCAAAGATCCAAAAGAGTAAAAAACAACCAACATTTTTGTAGTCATAACATCATTTAATCTTTATCCCAATATTATGAATTAAGTATCAGTACTTTTATCTTTATTTTGTAGTCAGGGAAAATTAAGCATAGTATGCCTAATATTACACAACTAGTCACTGTAAAGCTTACAGTCAACCAGGTCAAACTAGCTGCCTGATCCAAATCTTTGAACCACTATGTCTTCCAGCATCATCTTTCCACACATTTTATCACTCTCTATCTGCTATAAGAACACAGTGTGCAATGTGACTAAAATAACACACTCCTTTTTTTGTCAAGATTTAGTGAATGCACACACATGTACCAAAGGTTATCTACAGAACTGTACAAAGCTGCATACTGAGCTTGTACTTGAAATCAATAGGTGCTATCCCCTTCATTTCATTTCTATGACATGACCTTGCTTTTAGCAGACCATGGCTGATTATGGGTCATTTCTTACCCAGTGATATAGCTCATCCTTTAGACTGGATAATCTTGATTATAAAAGAAGGTGATGAGTTTTCTACAAGTTTGAGCTTACTATTAGAGTCAGCAAATAGTATATTATAGACTTTTATAAATTCCTTTACTTCAGTGTAGGCATTGTGACACATTACTGAGTCATAGATAGTGATTCCAGGTTATTTCATTTAATTCTCCATGGTTTGTTTATAAACAGCTATTCTTACCTTCCTAACAGCCACAGCAACTGCTAAACTATTCTTTTAGGTCATTCCTGATAATCCTAGGAAGTGTTGTGGGAAGAATGTTATGTTTACGCCTACAAATATAATGGCAAAATGACATTACTGCACATTTTTTCCTAGTATATGCAAATAGCTTTGTAAATAGAAAATTCTTTAACGTCTGTCTGTAATATTTAACCTTGAACATCTAATATTTTATTACTCAGTATAATATACACTGCAAAAAAATATAAATTTCCGATGCTTTATGGCTCTTCTCAATAGAAGCAAATGCTGTTTGGGGGGGGGCTTGAATCTATGGGGTTTTTGAAAATGATTATGCTGCATTGCAACTGGTGACAGTGAGCTTGCCCCAAGTCCCACATATAGACAGGAAGAGGGCTTTCAGCATTCTTTACTGTTTCATTTGACAAAAGAAGTTGTTTATCATTGGAATAACAAGTTAAGCTGACAGAAGGCACATGATATGGTTACCCTTTTCTCCCCAATGTTTGTCAACCATCAAACAAGTGAGAGACTATTTGTACTCATTGAGCCTTCAAAAGCATGTCAGCTGCCTACAGATCCTGAAGTATCCTGGTCACAACTTAGTATGTTTGGCCTGAAGTAAAGACCTCCCCAGTGGGATGAATCCAGTGATGTGTGGTTGTTTTAAGCCACTGTTTGGGTTGATTTTTTTTATATATCAGGCACTCAGTGGTAAACTCCAACACAGAGATATTCTGAAAGATTGAGGTGCTTTTTTATTAGTCTTTTTTATTAGTCAAATTGTTGAGATAGCTATATTATCTTTAATACTTACAACTGATTTATGAATTGTATTATCTTTCTTTTACCTGAGTAAAGGTGAGATCAGTGGTAGCTCTCCAAAAGTCACATCTTCCACAATCTTTTCGCGTACATTGTCCTTCTGCAGCATACCCTGGTTTTGTTGTATTTCCATACTTTTATAAAGAGAGACTTTGAAATATTTCTTGTAATTAGTTTGATTTTTTTTAATAGAGGCCTTAGTGCCAGTCCTTCTGGATGCATCGGATTGTTTATTCAGAAGTGTGTTGTGTCCTGCTTTCTTCCAGAATCAAATCTTCATTGACTATCATTACAGTTACATGAAAAACAGCATACAGGTAATGCGTGTTGTCTAATTGGTGTCACATTTTCTTCACTTACTTTTATCAACCAGCTTTCTTTTACCCCATACATCATGGTCTCCCAGGACTAAGAGTAGGACATGGACTTAATATTGTTTGTCCCTTTTCAATTGATTTTTATTCAGCTCTACATTTTTCTCTGCTCCCCTCTCTGTATCTCTCCTCCCTAGTTTAACCCTCTCCCAAGGTCTCCCCCATGCTCCCAATTTCCTTGGGAGAGCTTGTTTTTTTCTACTTCCCATGTAGATTAGATCTTTGTAAGTCTCTCTTAGTGTCCTCATTGTTGTCTAAATTCTCTGGTTGTGGTTTGTAGGCTGCTTTTCTTTGCGTTATGTTTAAAAACAAACTATGAGTGAGTACATGTGATAATTGTCTTTCTGTGTCTGGGTTACCTCACTCAAAATAATGTTTTCTAATTCCATTTACCTGCAAAATTCAAGATGTCGTTATTTTTTTTTCTGCTGTGTAGTACTCCATTGTGTAAATGTACCACGTTTTCCTTATCCATTCTTCGGTCGAGGGGCATTTAGGTTGTTTCCAGGTTCTGGCTATGGCAAACAATGCCGAACAGAGCCTTAATAAGTAATTTTCCTTTCAGTGAAAAGGGATAGCTTTATGATTCATTAACTCAAAGACTGTAGTAGATGAAAGAAGACTTAACAGGCCAAGAGCAATCATACCTCAAATAATGAAATTAAAAGTAAATTGATGAATGAATGATGTTCTCCAAAGACAAACAGCACTAACTCGGATGCCTTCCTTACCCACTGCTGGTTTCTTCAAAGTGGACATTTGATTCACATTAGAGCCTGATGCACCTGCTCAGATGCCTTGGAAATTCCATCCGCACCACATAATACGTTAAACGCAGGTCTCAGCCAGTTCACAGCTTATTTTTTTTTCTAGTTTTTCTTTTTTTTTATTTTTTTCCATACATTGTTTTGTTTTATTTTTTCCATTCAAGAACATAATTAAAGAAATAAATGTTTTTTTCCTTTCTTCCCCTTCTCCCAGTCCCCTCCCACTACCCTCCACCCCTCCTCCATCCCCCTTCTTCCTTGAAAGAGGGCATGGTGCCCTGCCCTGTTGGAAGTCCAAGGCCCACCCCCATCCCTCTTGGCCTAGGAAGGAGTGCATTCAAAAAGACTCGGTTCTCAAAAAGTTAATACATGCAGAAGAGATAGGTCCTGGTGTCATTGTTTGTGGGTTCTCCATCTGCCAACTTTCGCCGCCACATTCAGAGA